>JBBMEF010026212.1:0-16950 GCA_037832685.1 Sicyos baderoa | reverse complement strand
ATCCCCACCCACTCCCCCATTCACCGCCTAAACGGGGATTCACCGCCCCGTTCGGGGCGGGTCCCCGCGGGGCCCCGGCCCCACGGGGAAAATGGACATCTCTAACGGTGGAAGATCCTCGGATGCGCCTCAGACATTCCTCTCGGACTCGACCATGACATCTCTCGGATTCAACCCTTTAAATGACGGGAAATGACCTCTTTTATAGCAAGCTTCACGAGCGCGCCAATTTCTCCACCACGATCTCACGTTCGACGGCTAAGATTGAATCAACATATCTCGGATCCTTGACACGCGTCCTTCGACAGAGGTGGTTTCGTCATAGGTTCGTCGTTGACGAAACTATGTACGACATGTTTACTTCATCGCGCACTAGTTCATTAGCTTCATGGTGACTAAGTGCATCTTCTTCTTGGTTTGGTTTGTTGAAATATTGAGATGAAGTGTTTCGTCTACGACGAAGTGTTGCATCGTCGTGTCTGGTTAGACGAACACTTCGTCTTGATGTATCCCTAAGTTCGCTTTGATGAACTTTCCTTCCTAATAGAACTGCGTTTTGCTTCGTTTAGTTCGATGTAGACACTTAGGAGAAACATTAAATCTTTCAACACAATATAAATGCACACAATCAAGCACTTTTGCTGAAGCCAATCTACTAAATTTCATCCTACTCAGAAAACCGTAGGATGTTTTGCTTAGGCGAAATTATGACATAACGAAACGAAAGTATTACCAATTCCACTCACTATTAGCAAATTCTTATACAAATATATCTTATTTTTCTACTTTAACTCTCACTTCTTGAGAGTTATCACTTCTATTCATGTAAACTTAATAAGAACTCCTATAACACAACATAAATAATGAACACAGAGAAGAAGTATAAATAAACATATTATATTACGACCACAAAATGTTCATATTATACTACTTCTAATAAAAATAGTAAAATGAAATTGGTGTAGTTGTGAGGTGCACACTCCCCTTGTCTTCAGCTCCTACGAACCCTTCTAGCAGCTTTCTTCATTTGAATCAGCTTTTGGCAAACCGACCAGCTCACCTGACTCTGCATTCTTCAGAATATTTATAGAGTTTAATTACTTGGTCAGCAAGTTGTGGTGAGCGGGAAAATCATCATAAATGCAGATCTCTTGATTTCTATTGAATTTCTTAATTGACATTGTCTTTATTACTAATTAATTTTATGTTTTGTTTCCTTGTTGACGTGATTTGTCAAACGCGAGCGCCTTATAAGCGTGTGATTCTTCATTAAGTGTCACCATCCGCATTGCTTTTTCCTTCCACCGTACCGTTTAGCATAATCCTGCATTATACAAACTTTTAGCGATTTATTCAATATTTAAGCTTATTCCACAAAATTGTGCTTGCGATGCTGATTTATGCATGCATCCTGATTTCTATGTTATTTACTCGCAATTTACTACTAAACGCTCGGACGCTATTTCTCTTAACTCTTAGAATAATGCAATTAATAACAACCTAAAATATGCTTTAGTTGAGAGCAATCAACCATCCTCAAAGACTATTGAGAAAGTGTTTCTTGATTATCAAAGATCAATCAAAATGATTGTTCCAAGGTATGTAATCGAGTTTTCTATATAAATTTATGATATTGTTTGAGTATTAAGGAGGAAAAACGACCATAAGAAATAGTTTGCTTTGTTAAATTGTATAAAAATAGAAGTTAGTTATTCACTCTAACTTTCTAATTACTTTGAAACTAAATAAGCATGTGTATAAATAGATACGAAGTTCTTAGAATAGACTTATCTCTTTAATCTAAAATCTTTAATGAAAGTTCTCTTGTTCTGTTTCTCTAGTGGATTCACGGTTGAACCACTTAATCACTGTGTTCATCTCCTTCTTCTTATTCGTTGAAATCTATATATAATTGTTGTTCATATCTCCAAGTACTGTTTGATCGATCGTAACCTGAAAACAACAAAGCCGATTTAGGGTTCTGGTTCGCGAGAGAAAAAAGGATTCTTTGGTTTTTTGTGTGTTCCATGAAATTGAAAGTAATGGAAAAGTGAAATGTGTGTGCTCGTGTCTTGCATGTCATCAAAATCCTCTAGCTACGTGGGTAATCCGGCGACTTGTTTGTCTTAAAGAGCATCAATGAGCTGCTAATAGGAACATTTGTTGAGTGATATAATTATGTCAATGTCTTATGCGTTCGAACCTCTTTATCTCCAATTATTATTGAACTAATAAATAAATAAAAGCCTCAAGTAGCACGATGTATTCTTAAAATATTATGGAAGATGACAATAATATAATACTATTCACTTACAAATTTAGTCAAATAATTTGGGAAAAATGTTAAAATTTAATCAATATAATTTTTAAAATTATAATTTGATTATTCTCATCTAAAACAACATTTTTTATAGTATAAATTGGGGCACGTGGACCACAAATCCTACCGATAATATACTCTTAAATAAATAAGAGTTAAATACTATTTTGTAAAATCTAACGGTATTGAGTTAGATTACCAACAAACAAAGAAATTGTGCCACCAATCCTTTTGATTTGTTTAATAAAACGACCTAAAAATAGTTCTCTTATTTATATTCATTTGAGAAACAAATTCACTATGGTTAATTCCACATATTCTACTCTAAAAAAAATCCGCATATTCAAGTTAAATAATTGATTTGATAAAAACAGAATTTTTAATTTGAATATTTATCTAACACATACTTAAGTCGTTGTGATTATGATGACGATACTATATTTTAGAGTTAACAAATTATATAAATTAAATTATAACTCTTAAAATTATATAGATTATTGAAAGGATTATTGATCTAATGTTTTCATTGTTTGGTAAATACCGTTAAACATCATGATCACAAGTTCGATCCTCAATCAATATTTGACTCTCGTTTATTTTAGAGCGACCATTCTTATAGGGTTTATGGTCCCCTCCCCTAATCTGAGATAAAATATACCCATGTTTGTTTCAATCCCCCATATTCAAATCCTTCATTTCAAACTCTTGATCTCCAAACATCTGTATACGTACAAAGTTTTCCGCTCCTATTTAAAATAACTTTTTTTCACCAACGTCTTCAAATTAATTTTCGTGCAACCACTTATTCAAACACTCTTATTTAAACATGATTCTTTTTACAACTTCTCATTCAAACACAATTTTTGTAGAATCACTCCTTCAAACACCACCACTCAATCCTTTCACTAATCCAAACATGCTTTTGATGAACATATGTGAATGTTGGGTTATTGTTGATATTAAATACAATTTAGAGTAACTATCTACTTATAAATTTATCTATAATTTTCTTGACATATAAATATTGTAGAATTAGACTGCATTTTTTCGACCAAAGTCACCCATATCAAAAAAATTGTGAGGAATAAAAAATGGTGAAGAATAAAAAATGGCGGCATGTAGCCAAATACGAGGGTGTTTGGTCAAAGGTGGGCGAAGAGTGGCGGCTTCTTAGAATAATAATAATAATAATAATAATTCATCAATTGCTGAAGGATCCTCACTTTCTTCCTCTCTCGCTGCGATCGTAAAATTGTCCCCAATGCTGGCTCTTATTCATCGATTCACAATCTCACAGAGTTGACTTTCACGAAATGGCTCACTGATCCGCTTTTACGACCAAGAACTCACTAAATTCCTCAAAACCCCATTCGAGTTTCAGCCGTTGGAGGAGGAATTTGAGATGATCTAGGCGAATTCGGGACCGATTCGTTGTTGGGTTTTCGAAGAATCGGCGATTTGAAGGGTGTGCCAAAATGGTTTGGAGGAATGGGTGTCAAGATGGAGTGAATACGAGGCCTCTGTTCTTGGTGATCTATGCCACGGTCGTTGCTGGCATTGTGTTCTCCTCGCTCTATGTATTTTCGGCTGTTTATTCCTCTTCCACCTCCGTTTCTGATTCCACCTCCTCCTGGCTTTTGTCCTCTCCTTCTCAATTTATCAGTACGTTTTCTGTTTCTCTCTTTCGATTTCTTTCTTTCATGTATTGGGATGTGTGGTGGGCTGTGATCATTGATGTGTACAGCTTTAGGTGATTTACTTGTTCTATGTGACTGCATTTAGATGCTGGATTAGCTGAATTGGATTTGTGCTTTGTTGAGACCAAATATTGTTTCTGTGATGTTTTTTTGGTCAATAACTGTTTGTGAACAATGAGGCTGTTCGAAAAACGATTGTTTAATCTCGAAGGGACAGCCTCGTTGGTTGTGGAGATTTCAAGGGCATGTTTTTTTGGACGAGCTTAATTCTAAAATCACTTGTTGTCTCCCGAGTCTAGGCCTTGGGATGGGCGCGGGTGCCCTTGGGAATAGTGAGCGAAGCTCTGGTTTCCTGGTTTCAAAAAAATAAAATACATATGTCTTTTGAATTCTTTTTAAAATCCTTCTTACCATAAACCTTCAAGTTTTAGTTATTATCTAACATTGTTGGAATTCAAATCCACTTGTTAAATTTTGATTCTCGGCTATAGTGTGGACTTGGAGTGTTGGTTTTTGTTTCATTCTTAAACTGAACCTTCAATGCATCGTATATTCCTCATTGAATTGGGGCATGGGCTAATTAGTTTTCTCCATAGAGTTTGAGATGAAGTTTGATTTTCTCATCCCAAGCCTAGTTCCCTAATAATCTCCCCTGTTGGTTGTTCATATCCGAGTAGCAAACATATTATTGGGTCATTATACAAGTTCTTTTCTTTCATCTGTGCAACTATGTTCTTAATTTTATAATAAATTGATACTATATGTATTGATTTGTGGCTTACCCCTCTCTAGATTCCAATTCTACTTTTATCAAGGATCAAAGGCCAATTGTAACACAACCAAGTACTGCGCCAACTCCTGATATCCACAGCTCAGATGTTGACAACAAGGGGGAGAAAGCAATTTGGAAAGCTCCAAACACAAAAACTATGCCACCTCCAGAGACCTTTCGGTTAAGTAAGGAACTAGTTCTGCAAAGGGCAAAAGATAACGTAATTATAGTGACATTCGGTAACTATGCGTTTATGGACTTTATCCTCAGTTGGGTTAAGCATTTGACAGATCTCGATCTTTCTAATCTTCTTGTTGGTAAGCTACTGAATCCTTCCTAATATCGTTTTTAGTGGCAAGCTGTTACTGAATTGATTGTTTTTCCTTCCTTTGAATAGAAATGAGTGTAGTTCATTACATTGAAAATCTGTTGAGGAAGCTTGGATGATTGTTTCAGGTGCAATGGATACCAAACTTTTGGAAGCTTTATATTGGAAAGGTATTCCAGTATTTGACATGGGAAGCCATATGAGCACAGTGGATGTTGGCTGGGGGTCGCCTACATTTCATAAGATGGGAAGAGAAAAAGTGATTCTTATCGACTCTATTCTTCCTTATGGTGTTGAGTTGTTGATGTGTGATACAGACATGGTCTGGTTAAAGGTACTTTTCGGAATTGTTATTTGGTTGATCTGATCCTTCACTGTCAAGCTACCTCTAATTTTTGGTCTTTTATTGGTACCATGGGCCAGGCCAAACTTATTTTACTGAATATTTTCTGCTCTAGCATTTACCGAGAGAGACTTCCAGATCTCAATACTATAACAAAACATATTCAACATGTTGAAACTTTTCGGATTTGTTTAGCTTTTAGTTGTTCGATTAGTATTACTATTATTTGGTGGAAACCAAGCTTTCTCATGCTTTATTATTCAAAGGTGGGTGTGGAGATAATAGAGCAGGAGGGAGGTTTTATGGATTTTCAAGAGTTGAGAATTCTATGAAAATAATATTTAACGAGGCACTGAGCTTTATATGGTTTAAGCACCATGAAAGTCATGAGAAAAAATATTGATATTTATATAATCCCAAATATTAGTTAAGAAAAAAACAACCGAAGTCCCTGAATCAGCCAATAATAATGCAGACAGCAAGGGAAGATAAAAACCGCTATTCTCATTGTACATGCATTTTAGTGTTGGTTTTTATTTATTAAGATCTTTTAGAGATTCATTTCAGATTCATTTTAATGCTACTATCAAAAAAAAGTCACCTCATAAGCTGTTTCACCTGACAGAATCCGCTCCCATATCTTGCCCGATTCCCTGAAGCAGATGTCTTAACTTCCAGTGATCAGGTCATACCAACAGTGGTTGATGACAGTTTGGATATATGGAGCCAAGGTGAAGTATTAAATACTCTCCATTCTTCCATGACATTGATTTACAGCAACTTCTTGACTTTTCCCTGGCCGAAAAAGAAACCCGTGCAATTATTTTTTTAATATAGAAAACAATTACTTTCTTTGATGTATGAAGAATTACAAGGGTGTCCTATCAAAACAAGTACATTAGTCTAGACCACTGAGTAACAAGAGTGGTGAGGGAATAATCACAAAACTGTGTAATCATGGATTCTTAATTTTAACTCTTAGGGGTTGCCTGACCTCTGGTTGTTTGTATCATCCTAAGTTTTCTACATTGTTGCATGAAGAAATGCTGGTCATTGATGTATTCATCAGTATTCTTGGATGGTTAGTCCATGGCAAACTTTTGACTACTACAAAAAGGGTATACAGCATTAGCTCCTTCGATGAGCTGTAGAATTAAAACTTTTTTTTTTGAGTAGGGAATTAGAACTATTTCAAATACGTGTGTTTCATGAATGTTCATGAAATCAAGAGAACAAGTAGAAAATGATGAGGTTCATTTGGGTATTGCCAACGTCTATAATTCTACAAGTTATTTTGCCATGGACTGAATTTGCCCGGTCTCGTGTCTTCAAAGAGGTTCAAATGCTATCAGGATTTTGTTTTGTGCAACTGAAGTTTCAATTTCTAACCAAAGCATTTTGCAAAACTCTTTGAAAAATTGCTCTATTAAACATACCTTAGTAATCTTTGCTTGAATGATGTATTTATTCTGCATTCTAGATTAAGTACCCTGCATTTTCTGGCATATCAAGATTGAGGTGGTAATGCTTTTGAAACAGTTACTGGTGCCTTAAATATTGGAATTTTCCACTGGCGGCCGACACAAGCATCAAAAAAATTGGCAAAGGAGTGGAGGGAAATGCTGATAGCCAATGACAAGATTTGGGATCAAAATGGTTTCAACGAACTTGTTCATAAGAAATATGGGCCATCTGTTGACGAAGACAGTGGACTTGTATATGCTTATGATGGCAATCTCAAACTAGGAATTCTACCAGCTAGTATTTTCTGTAGTGGACACACCTACTTTGTCCAGGTAGGACCTACACTTTTTGCCTCGCTATTTTGTTTCTTAAACTATCCGTGAGGGTTCGGGTCTCAGCATCTTATTAACCAGAATAGCTATGTAAATGCACCCTCATTGATCTGCTTAATGAACTAACCATCCAATTTCAACGGCAGGCAATGTTTCAACAATTTAGATTGGAGCCTTATGCTGTTCATACTACATTCCAGTATGCTGGCACTGAAGGAAAGCGCCACAGACTGCGTGAGGCCATGGTTTTCTATGATCCTCCAGAGTACTTTGATTCACCAGGTAAATTTTGTATGAGATGCATGGATCATTTCTTTCTACGATTCTGCTGCATGATGCACATTATTTTCCAAATCTTCTGCTCAATGGAATTGAAGAATTCAAGCCACTCCGATTTTCTGTCCCTCACCTTTAATACTTTTATGCGCTTTTGTGATTGTTCTTGTGCTACTTCTCTATGGGTCATCTATGAAGCACGGTCACTTCAAAATACGGAAAGAATCCGTGTTGGACACGCATTCTTTTGAACACTTGTTGGACACGCGTCCGCCACACATTTTACGTGTCTTTTCTTTTTTTATTATTTTTTTAAGGGAAATTGTAATTGATGGCCTATTCTAACAAAATAATTACGAATGTAGTCAAATTTGAAAATATTTGCATTCGTAGTCATAAATACAGTTCAATACTGTATTAGTAATGCATAATACTATATTAATACTACATTATTATGTATTATTAATATAGTATTTTATGTTATTAAAATAGCATTGTATATTATTAAAGTATTATGTATTATTAATACTGTATTATTATTAATACCTATGACTAGGATTGTTAATTTTTTTTGAAAAGTGACCATATTTGTAATTATTTTCTGAATTTGACTAATCTTGTGAGTTTTCATATTTTTTAATAATTAGACACACTTCAGATACACCTCGGACACACCTTGGTCACATCTTGTAAACTTGTGTGGTCTTTGGACCCAAATGTCAAAAGCCCAAACTCAAAATAATTAATATTATAGTTAACTAATTAATAAAAAGGTAAGGAAAAGACAAAAGAAAAACAAAAAAGTAGTCTCTCTCATTTATCACAAAAATGAAAAAACCAACCACTTTTTCCTCTTTGTGAAAAAAATTCGTCTTCATCTTCTAAAATACTCGTTTGCGCCACCTCCCACGCGACATGCCTAACCAACGTCCATTGTAATTAACTTGACATTATATGCTTTTTAGTAGAGTACATTTAGTATTTATGCTAACTTTACATTTAATGTACGTATCTATGTCCTAGTTTTTTAGAAAATGGTGTATTGTTGTGTCCGTATCCGTGCCCCGTGTTTATGTCTGTGCTTCATAGTGGGTCATTACAAAATCCGCTCCAAGTTGGTGTTTCTAGGGAAGATTTTCAAATTTATTTGTGGCTTTGTGATCAACTAGATAGCTTTCCCCGCTGTTGAAGTTATTGTGACTGATGCTTTTATGTTTAATAATACTCTTTCTTGGGAAAATTCTGCAGGAGGTTACCTGTCATTTAAGCCATCAATTCCTAAGAACCTAATACTTGAAGGAGAGCACAACCTTGATACACACTTTACTCTTATTAACTACCAGGTCTCGTGTTCTAACAATAAACTTAAGTTTTTCTCATTCCTAAATGTCCAAGTTCTGAGATTCGATATATTTTTTCTGTGCAGATGAAACAGATAAGAACTGCACTTGCTATCGCTTCATTATTGAATCGTACACTGGTAAGACCACTAGAATCTGAGGGAATGTTACCTTAAATGATTGCAGTAGTTCATTCACGACATCCGTGTGGACTTTTGATGGTCATGCATTTCATTCATGCTTCAGAGTAATGCGATACTATGTAAAAACGAGGGTAATATGTTTTGGGGAGAACTGATAGAAAAGAAGGAAGGAAATTGCCAATATTTCTTTCCCTCTCTTTTCTTAATTTCCTTAATAACAAGCCTGTGTAGGCGCCACACTCATAACACTTCGAGGCTAGGCATGAGAGACAGAAAAGGTGTTCAGTCATTAAGTTTTCGTCTGGGAAAGAAATTGATGTAGATTTCTGACAGCAATGAAGTTGGTATAAAAAGGGGTGGTAAACAGTGAGAAGTTCCTTTTGCATATCGACCGAAAAAACAGTTTATAGGAGGAATGGGTAATAAATTATTGGGAAAATACCTTTTATTATTCCCTAGGTTTTGGGTGTTAGTTTCTATTTGATCTCTATGTTTCAAAATCACACTTTTACCTCTATCATTTCAATAATGTTCAATTTTAGTCATCCAGTCTACAAAATCGTTAGTTACATAATAGAATTTGACTAAAATTGATGAAACGGTTATTTTAATCTTGTCGTGAATTTATTTTAAAAGAAAACAAGTATAAAAGTAAACTCAAAAGACACACTAACTAAAATTGAGCATTATTAAAATGACATCGGTAAAAAGTGTTTAATTTTTAAATATCCCAAATAGAAACTAGATCTCAAACCTGAAGACTAAAAAGGTTTTTGCCCTAAATTATTAATTGCAAGTATGTGTGCATATAATTGATTAAAACCACATTTTTCTGGATGTTCATGCCCTTGCAGCTACTCAAGAAATTGATAGTATGTAATTTGTTGATTTGTCTCACTTGTAAACTCTAGATCATGCCTCCACTGTGGTGCCGGTTAGATAGGCTATGGTTTGGTCATCCTGGAGTTCTGCAGGGTTCTGTGACTCGACAGCCTTTTATTTGCCCGTTGGACCATGTTTTTGAGGTACCTCCAAACCTTGAACTTTCGAGTTGTGTCTATACTATACTTGAACTTTTAAAAGTGCATAACATGTCTCTTAACTTTCAAATTTGTGTCATCCATGCACTTTAGAAGGTGTCTCTAATAGACCAAAACTTACAATTTTGTGCTGAGTAGGCCTCTTTTATTTATTTTTTTTAATTTTGTCTCTAACCGGTCCTTGACCTATTCAATATATAAATTTTGTATATTTTTTTTTTGCAAACCTATTAACACAAAGTTCAAAAGTTTTAAGGTTCTTTGATCCATGGCGGCCACCTACCTAGGAATTAATTTTCTACGGGTTTCCTTGACATCCAAATATTGTAGGGTCAGGTGGTATGTCCCTTAACATTAGTCAAAGTGCACGAAACCTAGCTTGGACAGTTACGTATATATAAAAAAAAAAGAAGTTTTAAGGTTCTACTAAATATAAAATTTCTGACTTTAACTCAAATAGATCCATTGATTTATTCGACATAAAGTTGAAAGTTCAGGACCTATTAGATACTTATAAAAGTTTAGGAACTAAATAGACACAAACCTATTAGATGGAAATAAGTGCTCATATTCAACTAGTCTACTATAGAAAGAAATAGACATTCAACTAACAAATTATAGACTGAAGTTATGCCTCAATCACAAAGTCAAGGCTATAATTTGTCTGGTCAACTTCAAAAAGGCGCATTATTGTTCTACTGTTGATGTCTGCATTTTATGCAACATCTAAAGATATGATATTTGTTAAATGTTGATATTTTTTGTTCATTTTAATGCCAAGCAGGTCAATGTGATGTTACAAGAATTAGCAGAGGAAGAATTTGGCCCAGGAATCAACTTTAGAGAGTATTCTTTCTTAGACAATCCATTACTACCAAAACAGGTCAGTAGTGTCAACTGTCAACTGTACTTATTCGGAAACTGTACTTTTTCTTAAGTAATAGCATTTGCTGAGGAACTTCTACCTTGTTAATATGTCTTTAGGTGAAAGAATCATGGCTTGATGTTCAGCTTTGTAAACAAGGAAGTGAACATTGTCATGCATCAAATAATACAGTGTATCCACATGTCCTCAAATTTCCTAAGGGCAGCAACGAAGACACGGTAATTGACGTTTTTGACATAAACTTTTTACTGTTCTAAGTTCACCGTCATAAAAAAGATTTAGCCATCTAGTAATAATACGACTCAGATAAATACACATCTTATACTTTCTATAATTTCCTTGGGGTTGCGAATCGATGGGACACTGCTGAGATTAGAAGTTGTCTCTTGGAAGATTTGTGCATCCAATAAACTCCTCGCATAAAAACCTTTTCTTCCCAGAAGGGTCAGATTCGTTAAACAATTTGTATGGTCTGTTGTCAAGTATTAACCAACAATATGACATGTCCAAGTTGGTGGATAAAAATTATGAAAAAAGGCATGGAGCTTGTGATTGTGAATGTTTAATCGTTAGAATCACGGTTCTCGTTTGATTCAAACATCTGTTATGTATTGTAAGAATCCCCTTTCGCTTGTTCTAAGTTGGCTGTAAAGTTATATTTCATGTTTTTTTTATATAGTACAAGGCAATATTTTCCACATTCAAGGATGTCAAAGTTATCCAGTTCTCCACAGTGCAAGATGCTTTCTCTGGTTTCTCTGATAAGGTAACAAAAACATACTCCTTTGATTCATTTCAACAACCAACAGATTTCATGTAAAATCTCATTAATTATAATCTAATTAACAGGAAAGAGACGTGAAGTTCAGGAACCGTGTCAAGCGATACGTTGGCATATGGTGTTGTGTGGAGAACGTTACTCCTGGGCACATATTTTATGACATGTACTGGGACGAGAAACCCGATTGGAAACCACTCCCACCTCGAACACCCGAGGAAGACCGACCTCCTTTATAAGGTCAACGGTGAACGCTTTTACTTAAATCTAGAGGAAACAAAGACATTCTTGAGGATGTTTTATTTATTACTCTGTGAGGAATTCAAAGCAGATGCTTAGTTGGAATCAATGGCTGTTCGAGTGTTGGTATCGTTGGAGGTTAAATCGAGGCTACTTTTTTTACTGTGCTCTCTGGGATCACAGTAGAGCTAAAGAATATAGATAGATTTAATTTAATTCCCACTTGTTTTGATAGATGAGCAGATTTGTTATTTATGTAAGATAGAAAAAATGATCTGTGCTCACTGAATGAGTGGAAGTTTTTGACTTTGTACACTCAAATAAAAGAGAAAGTAAGTAGGATGCACACCATTTGTTAGATAGAAAAAAGACTGAGTGTTTTATTTTAAGGATAGAAAGTATTTTGGTTGATGTTTTAATAGATTAATTAGTATGATCTTCAGCATATTATTCCTTCTTTCCCCCACCTCTACCCCTAAATTGGGTCTGTGCATAATTCAACCGTGCGTGTGTTTTTCTCCAAAGGAGTAGTAAATGCAGCAGAAAACTGGGCTCCGATCACCGGAGGAGACTCCATCCCCTCTGCTATCTCCACAGACACCTCCTTGGCCCCTTTGCTTATTTCGAAAAACGCTCCCTCTTTGCCAACATTAGCAATTGCTTAGCGGTATTAGTGTATACCCAATGACCAAGAGGTCATGGGTACGAATCCCCCTACCCCCAATTGTTGTAGTCTAAAAAAAAAAAAACAACTCTCCCTCTTCCCCTCTCACCCAATCATTCCACACCTGCAACCCTTTCCGAACTTCACCCGCCCTCATCCACGCCCCATGATTGCCAACTAACTTATTGAGATTAGCTTCCACACTCCCCTTAACACAAACTTTTTCAATGTGCCCAAGAAAATTGCATCTCCACAAACTAAACTAGCCTTCTTGCCGACATGAGCAGTTGCACAACAGCATTAGTATATGCCTAATGACCAAGAGGTCATGAGTTCGAATCCCTCCTACCCCCAATTGTTGTAATCTCAAAAAAAAACTAAACTAGCCTTCTTATCTCTCTTAAAAGCGCACTACTAGAGAAATTCATAACTTCATCCCTCATTTTTGTTTGACCATGGTGGAGGCTTTCCCAAAAGTACTAAAACTAGTGTTCATATTTACAAAAAACAAAAAAACCATGACAGTTGGACTCTGCTCGTTGTCTTCTTTTTGCTGCTTGTGATTGTTTGTTTGGGCTTTTCAGATTTCATGCTCTTTATCTATGCTCATCAGTTACTGGGAGAATGATAGCCACAAAGCTTTTGATTAGGAATTGTTCCTTTTAGTTAGTAATTTTGGGAATAATTTGCAGAGTTTTGGTGTGGAAGCTTATGTTTGTAAAATTTTATTTCTTTAGCTTGAGAGAGTTTCAATGCAACCTTTGGGACACGGTTTCATTCCATTCGCTGGGTCATTAGACAAATCTAAGGTCTTGAAGGTAGGACAGTTGCGCCAACTAGGTCCAGTATTTCCATCAGCATAAAATGGCTAATCGTTTGTAGGTGCTGCTCTGTTTGTATGTGCCGACGGATAACTCTCAAGAATTGAGAGTAATGGCTAGTATATTAGAGAATTTGCAAGAAAACTAAGTTGCATTATTAAAGAAGGGGCTGATAAAGTTTGCTTTAACATCATGATTAGGGCGAAATGTAATATCCTATAGTTTTATGTTTAGGATAATCTTTTAGAGGTTTTCTGTAGCAAATATGCATGATTGTGTGAATATTAAAGTTTTACTTTCATCGATATGATATTTCTATATTGGTGCAACATTCGAGTTTATACAGTACACTCTCACTCTCGTTGACCGGGCAACGAAACCCCTGACTAAGTAATCATAGAGGATTAAACAGTTCAAAGTATATCTCAACATATAGGTATTTATCAAACTAGACATAATTACTTGGTTTATAATCAATAAATTTCATCGGAGTCATTGATTTTAAAAGCAATCTCATCTCCGACACACCAAGATGTGCCACGTCTTTGGGAAAGATTGCGACCTGAATGCAGCACTAGTTCTTGATCAAGTAGCAAAGAATCGTGAGTGGTTTGAGAACATAAAAAAAAGCATAGGTGGAAGTGGGACACCATTAGAGTTAGATGACTGTGATTTCGTGAAGGGAGTCGTGCACTTATTGGAGAGAGGCATATGAGTGGATAATGAATGACCTTAATTAGCTGTCCTTAAAAGGATATATGGTTGGGAGGATTTTAGGGACACCTAGGGCATGGCCTTGTGGGGTACCACTCCCTTGACTTAGAGAGGAAAATTAGAGATTGTTGGGAGATAGTGGCAAAGCATAGTGCTATGACTTTAACTTAGACAATGATTATCATTTTTCCTTGCATCACCTTCATACAGTGATTGAAAGGATACATTTGTCGAGGCACTTGGACCGGTTGAGATACCCTTCTTTTGTACTCATATACCTATTTCGAGACTCTTCCAGAAACCTTAATCATGTTTATATCTATCATGCAATTCAGATTTTATACATTTGTTTCTTTGGACTTGCATATGTAATACTTGATTATGCATGACTAAGATTGAGAATAGCTATCTTTTTATAAATAAAAAAATGTGAAGAAACTTGGATCTATAAGAGTATTTTAGATTTTTAAGGTAAGGGTTTGTTGTCGGAAGAGTTCACGTCTTCAGACGAGCATATGGATGCTCGAAACATGTGTAATGGTGCAAAGCTACGATTCCTAATTAAATACATGTAATGTAATTTTTTTAATTTCTTCATTTCATCCTTTCATTATATGTCCAGAATGTCGTAGCTTGTATGATTGGAGGTGTATTCAGAGTTGATAATGAAACTCATGTAGTCATGTTATGTAGATGCAATATGATTAGCAACTCTAGAATGCTCTTTGAAATTTAGATCTTATCCTTGTACGTCTCTAAAGATTACTTGTCCACGTTCAAAGTTGAAAATATACCCAATAGACTAAAAAAATGGCACTTGAGAAATACTTTTTTCCTTTTGTTTTTGTTTGTTGTCACTGACTAGCTAAGATGAACAATACATTAGCTCGTACAATGATATTGAAATTCCACCTAATTTATATTTCCTTCATAACTTTTCGTTGGAGATTACTTGATTATTGGGAATATACTTTCTTAAACTTTGAAGAAGTGATAATTAAATGGTCAAACAAACTCTTTTCTCATTATATTTTACAACTACATGTAGTCCGCAAAATAATAAACTCTAGAAAATACTAACAATTTTAAAATAGTATAAATCTAAAAAGTTAAGAATTAGATAAAACCTAGACCTACCGAATGAGTTAGGTTGTGCAATAGTTTCATTGTTTGGTTGTAAACCAGTTCAACATCGTGGTCACAAGTTCTCATGTAAACAATTAAAATAAGTTTAAATGATGAAAAAAACACCAAATTTATACTGATTCACGATTGTTGTGTGGCATACACAAAAACTCAATTTTCCTTTTTATTGTTTTTGGCGCACAAACACACTAAGGAAACGACGACGGCTAATTTTTTTTTTTTATACTCCCACTTGAAAACAAAACAAGCAACATTTCTTCCCTACAACGGTATTGATCGACTCCTCTTCTACTCTCGACGAACTCAGTTGATCAACAAGAACGGTCTTGGTAAACATATCAGCTGGATTCTGACTTCCGGGAACTTTTTTCTAGCACTAACAATCCATCTTCCAAAGTTGATCTGATAAAATGGTATCTAACATGTATGTGTTTCGTTCTCGAATGAAACACCGAATTCTTTGTTAAATGAATAGCACTCTGACTGTCACAATGCATAATCCCCTTACACTGTTTCAAGCCAAGTTCATTCAGAAAGGACTAAAGTCATATCATTTCTTTACTTGCTTCAGTAATTGCAACATACTCAGCTTCTATAGTAGAAAGAGCTATTATCTTCTGCAATCTTGAAACACGGCTAATTGTTGTATTACCAAAAGTAAAAACATACTTGGTAGTACTTTTCCTCCCATCTATATCATCAACCATATCAGCATCTACATAACCTTGTAGTTTTAAACTTGACTTCTTAAAATGCAAAGCATAATCAGTTGTCCCTTTCAAATATATGAAAATCCACTTTACTACATCCGAATGTTGTTTCCCTGGATTACTCATGTACCTACTAACAACTCCTACTGCATGCGCAATATCTGGTATTGTGCAAACCATAACATACATCAGGCTCCCTATAGCTGAAACATATAGCACTCCAGCCATTCCTAAGATTTGTTTGGCAGCATCCAAATCTTTCATATCCAATTCTTGAGATAACTCACTATTTATCTTCATAATTTCCTATTTTTTCCCACATGCTATCAACATATAGCAGTAAAATAACATACAAGTTACCTTGAGATCTTATGTAGCAACAATGATTTGCTTAACATCTCTAAAATTTATTGTTGCACATAAAACTATCAAACTTATTATACCAATGTCTGGGCGCCTGTTTGAGACCATTCAGGCTTCTATGAGATTTGCAAATCTCTTGTCCCTGAACACTGAAACCGTGTGGGTGTGTTTGTTTTAAGAGGAGATGAGATGAGATGAGATGAGATGAGATGAGATGAGATGAAGGTATTGAGCTTAATATCTTGTTTGGTACGGAGTGTTGTCATCTCATCTCATCTCCTCTCATCTCATCTCCTTTTATTTCTTTTTAAATATTATTAATATTAATATTAATAATATTAATTATTTTTATTATTATTATAATAATAATTATTATTAGTATTAATAATAATAATATTACTATTAGTATTATTATTGTTAAAAATAGTACTATTAATATTAATATTAATATTAATATTAATATTAATAATAATAATAATAATATTATTATTAGTAGTTGTTTTATTATTACTATTATTATTATTATTATTATTAGTAGTAGTATTATATTATTATTATTATTATTATTATTAT
>JBBMEF010026123.1:0-16971 GCA_037832685.1 Sicyos baderoa | reverse complement strand
TAATTCCCTGTGGAGATGACTTTTACTTACTTTTAAAACTTGCTACAAACGATAAGGTATACTTGCCTTTGCAAATTCTGTAATTCATTCATATTATTCGCAGTTTGCGAACCAACCTTAACGCGATCAACTATCCACGCATAAGCCTTGCAATAGTTTGGAAGAATGATTGCATGTAGACCTAGTATGCTATGATAGGTTGTATGAATAACTGTCCATTACTTAGAGTGTTAGGAATGACCTCACTATTACTTGCGTTGCCTAGATCCCAGATGGAGTTTCATGCAGAAGCTGGTTCTGCCACAAACCACTAAGTGCAGGAGTACTTAGTTGTGTAGGAAGCAAGGATCACATTAACTATCCCTTGCATCTAACATTATCTAGAATTGTTTAGTTAGTGTCTACTCATTGCATTGCACGTTTACTTTTAGTATTTACTTTATGTATTTCGAAAACACCAAAACAAACAACACTTATAAAAACATATTTTATTTTATGCTTGACTCTTTTCTTAGAAATTATAAGTCTAGACATCAATCCCTGTGGGATCGATAAAATCTAAACACTTATCACTTGCTGTGGATTCCGACCGTATATACTTGCGCGTAATCGATTCTGAGTGTTACTTAGAAATGAGTTTGCTTGAAATTAATTACTAGACATTATACTAGCACCGGATCGCGCATCACTTCGACAGGATGAATTGAGCATTGATATTCATTTCTCACAATTCTCCACCTTGAACTCAGTTCACCTTGTGATCTCCCCATCTTCTCTGCTTTAGTTAATGATAGGGGAGTCTACTACTCCGAATAGACTTAGGCAGTGATCGAACTTATCTTTAGGAACTTCTTTTGTTAACATGTCATCTCCATTAGTCCTCAAGGGGTGGTAGAATGGTTGAAGACTTGGACTTTGAAGGTATGCTCCCTTCAAGGTTCCAGGTTCGAAACCCACTTGTGATATTACTCCTTCGATGTCTTTGGTGCCTGGCCTAGGGACGGGCGTGGTTACCTTATTTCAAAAAAGAAAAGAAAATGTCATCTCCATTATCTTTTGTTTTTACTTTTATCATAGTCACTGTCCCCTCTTCCACTACATATCTTATGAAGTGTAGTTTATAACATTTATATGTTTTGACCTTCCATGAAATTGTTGATTCCTTATGAGGTGAATCGCACTCTAATTGTAACACAAAAATTCCACTAGTGCTTGAGGATACCCTAGCTCTTCTAGGATCCATTTGAGCCAAACAACCTCCTTAAATGCCTACGTAGCAATTTATATACTCTACTTCAGTTGTAGATTGGGCTACAACAAATTGTAGATTAGATTTCCAACTTATAAGATTTTCCCCAAACAAAAAGCATAGCCAGAGAGTGACCTTCTCCTATCTACATCCCCTGCATAGTCTGAGTATACAAACCCTCTAACAACTGGCATGCTGAAGTTTGATGTCTTGTAGAGTAGACCTTTGTTGATTGTACCATTTAGGGATTTTAACACCCATTTGTAGCTTCCCAGTGTTGCTTACCAGGGTTCCCCATATATCTGCTCGCAAGGCTTGAACAATGAGCTAAGTCAGGTCTTTTGCATACCATTAGGTACATTAGGCTTCCATTTGTATTAACATAGGGAGTTTTGCTCATAGCAACTTTCTCTTCTTCATTAGAAGGTGAGTCCTTATTGGATAATTTGACGTGTTGAGCAAGTGGTATGCTCACAAACTTCAAATTATTCATATTAAACCTGATAAGAATTTTCTTTGCATATGTTCCTTGAGATATGAACAATTTGCCTTGTGCTCTATCTTTTCTGATTTCCATTCCAAGAATAACCTTAGCTGATCCAAGGTCCTTCATTTCAAATTCATAACTTAGCTGTTTTTTTTTTTTTTTATCTTCTTAAGTTCTCCTCTGTCAATTCTTGCTAATAACATATCGTCCACATTCTAATAGACCATGTCTCATTTTTCAGTTTTTCTAAAATATACACAGGCATCATATTGACTTCTCATAAAGCCAATTGTTATCATATAATCATCAAACCTCTTGTACCAGCATCTAGGAGCTTGTTTTAGCCCATATAGGGATCTGTCCAGCTTGCATACAAGTGATTACTGCTTTTCCTTAACAAAACCTTCATGGTTATCCATATAGAGTTCTTCTTCTAGGTTTCCATGTAGGAAAGTTGTAGCTACATCCATTTATTCTAGTTCTAGGTTCTCACAAGCTACAATGGCCAATAGGATTCTAACTGATGTGTGTTTTACCACTGGTGAGAAAATTTCACAGTCAATACATTCCTTTTGTCTGAACCCTTTAGCTACTAGTCTGACTTTGTACTTTATTGACTCATTAGGACCAATTTTCTTCCTTTTAAAGATCCATTTACAAGGATTGCTTTCTTGTTACTAGGTAGCTTCATTAGGTCCCAAGTTTTGTTTTTAAGAAGTGAATGAATTTCACTTCTCATGGTTTCTTCCTATTTAACTCTTTCTCTACTTTCTAGAACATCTTGATAACACTAAGGTTAATTTTCTTTAGTATTTCCATATGAATCAATGGTTATATAGCATGCATCTTCATATCTTGCACGTTTCCTTGTATGTCTTATAGGTTCTCTGATCTGTAGGTCAGGAAAGAGGGATCTTCTTGAGGAATAGGAATGTCAGCTTCCTCTGTTGATTCTTCTGGTTGAGTCTCTCTAGTTTCAACAATTTGAGGAATAGTTTTAAAAGTTCTCTAATTAGCTCCACCTTGGGTCTAGGTGGATCATCTGCTCATTTTCCTGAATTTTCTTCAAAATTAGAGACTTCTGAGTCCATGTAGAACTCATCTTCTTTGAATTCAATATCTCTGCTAATAATGCTTATGTTATCTGCAAAGTTCCAAAGCTTGTAGCCTTTTGACCCTTCAGGATAGCCTAAAAACATACATTTCAAGGCTTTAGGTTCAAGTTTACCCTGCCTCTTGTGAACATATGCAACACAGCCGAATACTTATAAGTTTTTTAGGCTAGGGAGTGAGTTGGACCAAACCTTTAAGGGAGTTTTGAGTACTAAGGCAGTACTAGGACTTCTAAATGTAGTGTAAATTATTGTAGTAAGTGCTTTAACCCAAAACTCTTTAGGAACCTTAGCTTCTGATAATAAAAAATTGAGTACCTAACTCTTTCAATGAGAGTTTTGTTCATTCTCTCAGCAACCCCATTTTGTTGAGGTGTATAAAGTGTAGTTTTATGCCTAGTGACCCCATACTTAGTACAAAAGGAATTGAAGTCATTACTGAGGAATTCTAGGCCATTATCTGTCCTAAGATACTTCACTTTCTCATTAGTTTGAAGTTCTATTTTAGTTTTACATTCTATGAACTTAGACAATGTCTGATCTTTATATTTGAGAAAATAGGTCCACACCTTTCTATAGTAATCATCTATTAGGGATAGAAAGTACCTCGAGCCATTCCATGAAGGAGTTTAAGCTGGTCCCCGAAGATCAACATGAATGTAGCCTAGAATTCCTTTTGTGTGATGCTCCCCTCTAGTGAACTTGAGCCTTTTAGCTTTACCAAGTACACATACTTCGCAGAACCTTAGTCTCTTAGTTCATCTGTTCTGAATCAGTCCCTACTTTAGAAGTTTTGATAAACCTTGTTCACTAATGTGAGAAAGTCTCGTTTGCCATAGTTCTATCTCTTCCAGGTTTGAAGATTGAGCTAGCGGGGCATAGTTTGGAATAGAGACATTCCTTAGAAAGTATAATCCATTATGTCTATTCCCACAAAAGATTTCTCTTTCATCTTTGAGTATCTTGATTTTTCCCCCATTACCAATGAAGGTATATCCTTGTTCATCAAGCATTCCTAAGGAGATTAAACTCCTCTTTAGCTTTGGGAAAAATCTGACATTTTTCAAAAGAACTTCTTTGTTGTCTTCCAGCTTTAATAACACTAAGCCTATTCCCACAACCTTGCAGGTATGGTTGTCCCCCCATGTATACTGAGTCTTCCTCCCATGATTTGTAATCTAAAAACCATGTTTTATTTGAGGTTATGTGATAAGTACATCCTAAGTCTAGGATCCAGTCTTCTTTTCCCTCAGTCATTTTATCCATGAGTTGGTCACTAGATGTCACTAGTACCTCAGTGTATGTGTAGCTGCCTTCACAAACTGTTGCATCTGCTCTACCTTGTTCAGATGATGCATCTCCTCTATTTTTAAAGTCTTTTCTGTTGTAGTATCTTTTCTTATTAAAGTTCTTTTTATGGAAGTCTCTTTTAGAGTTTCTTTTTTAATCATCTCTTCTCTCAGGGCAATCTCTCTTAAAATGCCCTTCTCTATGACATAGAAAGCATTTTAAGGTTGATTTGTCTTTATTCTGTTTGAAAGAACCTTTTCCATGCTTTTGTCTTTTAGAAAAGTTCTTTCCCTTTGAAAAAAGTAGTTAAGCTCCACTTCCATTCTTGTTTTATTTGATCTCTAGTTCCATACAATTTAGAGCATTGATGATAGTGTCTAAGGTGACATTGTTCCTTCCATATTTCATGGTTGTTCTTACATCTTTATATGCTTCATGAATA
Organism: Sicyos baderoa; assembly: GCA_037832685.1. NCBI lineage: Eukaryota > Viridiplantae > Streptophyta > Magnoliopsida > Cucurbitales > Cucurbitaceae > Sicyos > Sicyos baderoa. The sequence goes on along the minus strand of JBBMEF010026123.1, from coordinate 12,391 downwards.
GAGTTTATAAGTATATGTAACAGTCCGAGATTTCAGAACGATATTCGAGTTTGGTTGGTCGTTAATGCTTCTTTTGGTTCTTAGTTAATCTTGGATTCTTGGATTTTAAGTTATTCGTTCTTGGTTTCTTTGCAGGTTTTGGTTGGAAGACTAAAGATTGTGGATTAAGTGGTTTAGAGCTTTGTAATTAATTAAAGAAAATTATGAGTTATTATTTGTCGTCGGTGGGACTCGAACCGCGGCTTGGTTGGAGTTAGAGAATTTAAAAAGGGGAAATTAAGGAATAAAGAATTCCCGCGGTGAGATTTGATATGAGGATTTTTGGTTTAATTGGTTTAATTTGATTAAAAATCAAATTAGGGGTTTTGGCTTTGGGGTTTTCTTTGCGCATGCATTCCAACGTAATTTGTTTAGCCGTCAAGCTCTCTCCCTCGCGTTCCTCTCTTCTCCGTCGCGCACGCAAGAACCGAGTCATCGAGGTAGGCCTTTCGTTGTTTTTTTTCATTCGTTCTTCTTTGTTTTCGAGAGTGGTGATGTTGTTCTAAGCTTTGGTTCTTGCTGTCATGGTTGGGGATTTGTGTTTCAGCTGCTGTCGTTTGTGTCGGGGTCGAAGAACCGAGCTGTTGATCCGCATGAACCCGAGGACCTAGCGTGCATGCAGAATAGTCGAACGTCACCGAGCCCTCGCACGCTGCAAGCTGTCGCGCATCACCGAGATCAGCAGCATCTCCTGCCCTGTTCGTTCCGCATCACACCGAAGAACAGCACCCGGTCCGCTTTGCCTTCACTAAACGCAACGCACGAGCAGCCCAGCCCGCACAATGTCGCACGCACCGAGCCTGTCCGCAGCGCCTTCGCCCGAGTTGCTGCCTTTCTCGCCGACGCAGCCTGCTGTCTTGTTGTCCAGCAGTCGATCAACATTGTTCGTGACGTTTTTCCGGGCAGCTTTGTTTTTCATCACTTGAGTAACACCGTGTTGTCCTACTTTGTCGTTAGGGGCTGTTCTATGATAGGATAAGTTATTAATTGTTTGCTTATGATTATTTTTGCTAGGTGTGTTTTGTTGTGGACTTGCAGCTTTAGAATCCTTTGTCTGTTTATTGTTGTTCGTCTTCCAATCAAGGTAAGGATTTCTTTCCGGGATTGTGTGGATCCTACTTTAATTACTGTGAATGTTGAATGTATGACTGTGATTGATTATAAGCTTGCTTAGTGGATAGGTGAACTTATTCTTGTTTCTCTGGCTGCCATGATTTTTTGAATCATTTCTCATGTTAGTACCATGCTAGGTTGATCCATTACTGACATGTTTGAATTATGTTTCTTGTTTCTGGACTAGGTTCTTTCCTTTTGTTGAGCAAGTATAAGCATGTATGTTGTTGATGTCGAACTTTTAGTTTAGAAGCTTGTTGGGAGTCATCATCTGGGTGAGGGTGCGTAAAGTAAATTGCCACGTTGGCAGGGACGCGCGAGGCAGTACTCCGTCCCTGATTCGTCGTCATGGTTTAGCTAACCATGATGGCAGCCTAGTCCGGAGTTCTTGGGTGAGGGTGGCAGACTGTTAAATGCCCCAACGGTCGGGAGGATGACGAGACTTGTCCCATCCCCGGAAGTCGACATGATCTCAGCGTGTCGGCCGTAGCCCAAGACTGTCGCCTGTTAGGGTGGGACCGATCTTTGGTGTAAGCCTACCCTGGACGGATCTTAGCCTCAGGCGTGCGGTGGTTCAGGCTGAAATAGATGGGTGCCGAGCTCTCGCACCACTATAGTTCAGTGACACCGATCCGAGTCATTTAGGCATGCGTACCTGGACCAGGGAAGTTTGCCCTAGACCCAGCACCTACCTGGTCTGCAGCAGCATGTGGTGTGCGTGAACGCTCATTACAGCGCCGAGTGGAGAGCTCCATCGAGATCTTAAGTTCAGTACACCAGTTCCGTTCTTAGTTGAGTATTTGAGCCTAGGCCGAGAGCTGAGATTCTCGAGCATTCTGAGTTATAGGATAACTCCAAGGAGTAAGACCGCAATATGGCATCTGTACTAAGATAGTAAGATTTAAGAAAGAGAAAGTGCTCTAGTTAGTGTTTGTGGTTGTTGCATGTATACATTTAGTTAGATGATCGATTTTATCATATTGTACCCCGGTTGGGGATTCTTACTGAGTAATTCGTTGCTCACTCTTATTTCTGTGGTTTTTCCACCAGGTAATTCGAGACTGCGACAGGATGGCTGAGGGAGGAGCTTGCTGATCATGGGAACCTGCTATTTAAAACTCTAAGTTTTAGTTCTTTTTATTTATTAGTTGAACTCTGAATGCATGTAGACAGGACACGAAGTCCTTAGGCGATTTCTAGAATATTTATCTGGATTCTGTTGTTTTCCATTGAGATGAAATAAGAATGTTTGTTTTTCTAAAGAATTCTCTGATCAGAGTAGTTTTTGAAATGAATTGTTTTGGAACAGGTGCTTGGAAACAAGGTCAGGTTTCGAGATGTTTTTAATGTTAAGTGTATGTGAATGAATGTTTTGTTTTACCTGAATTTTACTTTGAATCTGGATGATATTCTTGCAAAGGTTGTTTTAAAGCATGCATTGAGTTAAAGACCTAGGTTTAGGACCGTTTTCGGATCGGGTCTTTATAGTATAGCTACTTCACTCTCGAAACTCAATTTTTCTCCAGAATTAATGTACTCAGAAGTGAGTTTCTTAAATTCATCCAAATTTTCAGTCAAACTTTTGGATGGATTCATTTTAAAAGAAAACAATCTTTCCATAACATACAACTTATTAGGTAGATCTTTCTTATAAAAAAGAGCATGTAGTTTGAGCCATACCTTATAAATCGTATCTTCTCCATCACTTGTCGAAAGATTGAGTCACTTAGATTCAACATGATTGTAGTGGTTGTAATATCCTCCATTTCATTCTTTTGTTGATCTATGATCACAGATGTAGCTTTGCCAGGATCTTTGATTGCCCTTTGACCCTTTTGAGCCATTAGAATGAGCTTGATCTTTCTATCCCATAGTGCAAAATCTCCCGAGCCATTGAACTTGGCAATCTCATACTTCGTAGAAGTAGCCATGAATTTCTTTTAATTGCCCTGATTCGAATTTCCCCAAGAATCACTCTTCTTGATGAAATTTCCCTTATTTCTTGATAATCAAAGGCTGTGATTGGAACAACGCAAGGACAGATGTCGAAATATTGAAATCTTCACTCGACAACTCAAACCCTAAGCGAGAACAAAACTCTTTTCTTCTTCACTGTTCATCACTTGTCTCTCCGAATCTCTTCTCTTGTCAGAGCTCTGGTGATTCTTTGCCCGAGAGCTTGCTTCGTCTGCTTCTCTTCTCTCTAATCAGGATTGTCTTTTCCTCTAAACTCTTTGTTCATCATACTGCTTTTCTTTAATGAATTCTTTCAAATAAAACAAATGATCTATCCACTTCTTAATGCAAATGCGAGGTATTGTAGTTGGATCAACAAGCATGCATACAAAACATGAAGGAGAAGATAAAGCAGAGTAGAGAAGAAAAGATGTCAGAGCTTACGTGGTTCGGCACGAAGGCCTACTCCACAGGAGAGATCGGGTTGATGCTTCTTTATTTCTTTCAAAGTCTTAACACAATACAAAACACTCCTCACATGTATCCACTCTAGTTCACGCACACACACTACTTTTCATTTACATAGTTATATATACATGTTAGGTAGAATACGAGGTTAGAGCCTTAGGTAGTTTCAGTTGTTAAGAGTTTGTTTGAGTTGTTGAAGCTTTTGAACAGACCTTGCCCTTTTCAATTGATTGCGAGTGAGAATGTTTGTTGATGTTCAAAGACCTTGTTTCGGTAGGATAAATTGAGCATTGATATTCATTTCTCACAGGTTCAACCAAATCATTATAAACAAATTTGGAACCTTTAAAAACCATGTCATCAAATTAAAATGATCAATACAAATCATGTTTTTCTTACTCCAACACAACATTTGTGAGTAAAAGAGATTTAGATCTCAAATTCATCATAGAGTCGATGCTTGTGATTGAGACTTTTATTAATATCTTTAACTAATGAGAAATCCATCCAACCTCATCCAAAATCAGGGGTGGACACGTATGCGACATACCAAATAGCGGAGGTTGAGATTAACGAATCTAATTAATAATATAAATTAGTAAGTGCTTTGTTGGTGAGGCAGGCACCTAAACTAACACAAAACTGGGATTTTTAAAAAAATTAATTCGGTAATCATCATTATCATTTTTCATTATTGTCTCCCACCCAATGCTTAAATAATGAGTTTTAGATTCTTACAATTTATTATAACAAACCACATTCTCCAAATACAGCATAGCAAAATTTTATTTCTTTATATATTTTCTTAAATCTTAGTTAGCTGTGGGTGCAAATTGTCAATGGCCTTATTAAAGTTTGTCTCTTATAGCTGTATTTTTTTTTTTAATAATCCTTTTTTTAATTTCTTTCTTAGGATTATAACTTTAATAACTTGAAAAGTAATGTCCATATAACTATTTTATATTCTAACAAAAAAATGAAATCAAGCCATAGAAATGTTCAAAAGAATACACTAAATATTTATTTTTATTTTTTGAAAAAATACACTAAATATTAACCTAGCTACAATATCACACATATGTTTTAAAAATTATAAAAAATAAAAAATAAATACATTTTTAGTCCTTAAATTTCAATTTGGTCTAAAAGTTAAATACTTTTATTTTTAACATTTCAATAATTATCAATTTTAATCTTTGAAATAACAAAATGAACTTTATATTGGGATTATTTTAATTTTCATGTAAATTTAAATTTGGGATGGTACTCATAAAAATAGGTTTGTTTAAGGAAGAATGTTTATTTGTCTTTAGTTTATAAGGTTTATTTCATCATTTAATTCGAGTTTCAACTTGTGTACTATAAAGTCAAAGTGTGAGTGAAAAATAATTGTTTGACAAAATATACTTTGGATCGATAAAGTGTTGAGCTCCGTTCTCATTTCTTTGTCATTCGAAAAGGTTTCATTTCGGTGTCTTTTTGGTCTTGAGATTTTAATGTCCATATAACTAATAGCTTACATGTTTCCTAAAGAAACATTTGAATTATTTTTGTAAAAATATAAAATTATTTAAAATTTTAACCAAATTCTAAAAATAATTCCAATTTTTTAAATTAATTTTTTAGTTTTTAAAATATGACTTGATTTTTTAACAATATAGATAAAAATGTCAAAACTAGCATTAGCTCTACTGGCATCTTGTACGGCCTAGAAGTTACAGGTTCGAATCCCCCTCCCTCAATATTATATCAAAAAAAAAAACTTATAGATAAAAATAGATAACCAAACCATAAATTTCAGAACAATTAGTGAAAATATTATTTATAAGTTGATAAAAAATAAAAATAATTATCAAATTCGACTTACTCATTTTCCATTCTACGTTTACTGGAACTAAACTAGTTAAGAATGTGAAAGATAGATGATTAAGAATGATTTAACCCTATTGTAAGTTTACGTCCATATATCATAAAATGAATTATTAGTGTAAATTCAGTGTATAAAATGTATTTATGAGATGGAACCCAATCACGGTATAAGCTTTAAGTACAAACAAGAATGAATTGAATTCGGCTAAAATCCAGCCTTGTACAAGTTTGAAGAAGACATAATTGTGACTTGCAAAACATCTTGTTTTTTAGTTTGTGCTATGAAATGAAGTTTAACTCTAATTCAACCTTCATTTCAAGCACTCTTAAGAAACTAGGGCATGTTTGGTACAAGGGTTTTTCTTATAGCCGTTGCAAGTATGGAAATTAATTAAAGAAACAATTACAAACTGATTTGTATTTCACCTAGGTTAGTTAGGATATAACAGAATCTAACTTCTCTTCAATTCGACTAGGTAGGGAGTCAGAAAAATTTAATCTGGTAAGTTATTCAACCCTTCCCTAGCTGATGATGAGCCACGTTCATCGATTAAAAAGAATTATTTCATTTTTTTGGTTGAAATATGGTCTAAATTCATCTCTTTAATTCTTTTTGCCCTTTGTTCTCACTACAAGAAAAAAGGTCTTAGACGACATTAAAAACGTCGCCCAAAACGTAGGCAAAACCATGTCGCAAGAGCCTTAGCAGACGTTTTTTCCAACGGTTTTCAAAACGTCGCCTAAAGTGTTTTAGGCTAACGTGTTGTAGGCGACATTTTGAAAAACGTCGCCTAAGGTGTTTGATAACTCTCAAGAAGTGAGAGTTAAAGTAGGAAAATAAGATATATTGGTATAAGAATTTGCTAATATTGAGTGGAATTGATAATACTTTCGTTTCGTTATGTCATAATTTCGCCTAAGCGAAGTGTCCTACGATTTTCTGTGTAGGACACATTTTAGGAGATTGGCTTTAGCAAAAGTGCTTGATTGTGTGCATTTATATTATGATGAAGGATTTAATGTTTTTCTTAAGTGTCTACAGCGAACTAAACGAAGCAAAGCGAAGTTCCACTATGCAGGGAAGTTCGTCAAATCGAACTTAGGGAATCCATCAAGACGAAGTGTCGTCTAACCAGTCACGACGAAGCAACGCTTCGTCGCAGACGAAACACTTCGTCTCAACATCTCAACAAAGGCAACCAAGAAGAAGATACACGCCATCACCATGAAGCTAACGAATCAGTGCACAACAAAATAAACCAGCCGTACATAGTTTCGTCTTAGCGAAGCTAAGACGAAATCACCTCTGTCGAAGGACGCGTGTCAAGGATCCGAGAATGTCAAGTCTCAATCTTAGTCGTTGCACGTGAGATCGTGGAGGAGAAATTGGCGCGCTCGTTGAAGTTGCTATAAAAGAAGGCAATCCCCTTCATTTGTGCGGGTCGAATCCCAGAAAGACGTCGTGGCCGAGTCCGAGAGGAATGTTCGAGGCGCATCCGAGGATCTTCCGCCGTAGCCTAATTCTTTCTGATCGCTTAATTATGTTTTAGCCATTGTTCTTAGCTGTTTGACATTTACATTTGTTTAGTAGATTAGTTTATTGCTTTCTTTACTTTCGTTGTATTAAACCTTTTGTTCGCTTATAACGAAGTTGTTTCCATGCTTTTCTATTGTTTTCGTCATTACATTTCGTCTTTACTTTCCTGCATGAATAGCTAGTAAGTTCGTTGGAAGGACGTAGGTAAGTAGGGAAGTTTCGCCTATGCCAAACTTCTAGTTAAGTTGAATATCAACAACATTTCCATTTTGAGAACCAGTGAGTATTCTTACTTGACTTCGAGAGAAGCAAGTAACGAAACCCATATCGTAGGTTATAACGAACCCTCAGGAATAAAGTTCTCCTACGAACACATCTTGCGAAGATAAAGTTGAGTTCGAGATAACCGACTAAATACTCGAGGGAGTATCGTTGAGAACTCGAGAGAGTTCTCGGATCTGATGTGTAGTTCGTCCGGTGATGTGTTGTTTGATTAGCGAGTTTGAGTTCGAGAGAACCAAACGAAGAGTTTTAGGAAGCCAACGTCTAGAGCTCGAGAGAGCCAAAGAGAAGCACAGTATGTTGTAGTAATTTCGCTTAGTTTAAAGGTGTGAGTTCGAGAGAATCAGGCCAAGAGTTCGAGAGAACCGTTCCTTAGAGCTCGAGAGAGCCAATAGGGTAGCGAACGATGTTCGTCTTTAGCCTATGAGGTTTCGCCTAAGCGAAACCGCCCGACGAAAATCTATTCCCTTTCAATGTTCGTTTTAGTGTCATTTAACTTAGTCTAATCTCATTTCTACCTTTAAAACAATCGTTACCAAACTCTCTTAATTTCGCTTAAGCATAAGTTTAACTTTTTCCTGTGGAGATGACCTTTACTTACATTAAAACTTGCTACAACAAGGACTGTGTATACTTGCACATTTCTTAAGATTTCACACATTTTCGTTATGTTAGAGAAGAGTTTCGTTTTAACGAAACCAGCATTGACACGTAATCATTCTCCCCATTTATTTATTTATATGTTGTGAAATTTCCGTACAGTGTTGTAGGCGACGGTTTTCAAAATGTCGCTGATAACTCTCAAGAATTGAGAGTTAAAGTAGGAAAATAAGATATATTTATATGAGAATTTGCTATTATTTAATAGAATTATTATGAACTTTCGCTTTGTTATTACATTATTTCGCTTAAGCGAAACGTCCTATGAATTTTAGTAGTTTGGCTGAAGCAAAAGTGTCTGATTGTGTGCAAATATGTTGTGTTTAAGGATTGATATTTTTAGTTTGTTTGCAGCCAACTAAGCAAAGCAAAGTTCTCAACGAAGGGAAGCTCGTAGACGAAAGTGTTCGTTATAACCAGTCACGACGAAGCAACGCTTCGTAGAAGCCAAAACACTCCGTCTCAACATTTAAACAAAGCCAACCAGACGAAGCAGCACTTCGTCAATATGAAGCCAACGAACCAGATCCCAACGAAGTATCCAGCCTGACAAAGTTTCACTTTAGCAAAACTAAACGAAGCCAACCTTGACGAAGGAAGTGGTCCCAACTTGGACAGCTTTTGCAGAGGTTGATCGTGGAGCAGAAAATGTCAGTGGTCCCAAGCCGACAATGGTTCGTGTGAGCGAAAATTTCAGTGGTCCCCATAGACGCGTGTCGAAGATCCGAGATACGTCGATCGATCTCAGCCGTTGCACGTGAGATCATGGAGCATAAATTATCGCGCAAGAGCTGGCTATAAAAGAAGCAGTTGCCCTTCATTCGCCGGTGTCGAATCCGAGAGGGTCTTCCGCCATAGCTTAGAGTTTTTCCGGGGTCGATTTACCTTGTTTTAGCCGTAGTTTTCGTTGGAGTTATTCCTTTGCAGTTTTCTTAGTTTAGCTCTAGCATAGGAGTAGAGTAGCCGTTGTTGCAGAGTTTGGCCGGAGCAAAGGACGAGCTGCTGAGAAGCATCTCCGATAAGGCTTCATCTTAACCTTGTTCCTCTGTTTATTGCTTTCTTTACTTTCGTTTTAGTATAGCTGTAGCGAACATTTATTGCTTTCAATGAAGAATTTTACATGTTTTTCTATTGTTTTGCCTTTACTTTCTTGTATGAGTAGCTAGTAAGTTCGTTGGAAGGAAGTAGGCGAGTAGGGAAGTTTCGCCTAAGCAAAACTTCTAGTTACGGAGATTATTATACATGATGTGTAGTTTTATTTCGTCTTCAAGAGAAGCATATGTGATAGAGCGAAGTTGCATGTTACAACACTAGATTTTGTAAGTTCTGCTTGCATGTAAAACGAATACTTAGAGATAAGGTTCGCCTAGTGCTACGTTGCTTGATTAGCGAGTTTGAGTTCGAGAGAACCAAACGAGGAGCTTGAGAAAGCCAACTTCTAGAGCTCGAGAGAGCCAAAGAGAAGCACGTAGTATATCGTGGTGTTGGTCGCTGAATTATAGTGTTTGAGTTCGAGAGAACCAGGCCAGGAGTTCGAGAGAACCGCTTCTAAGAGCTCGAGAGAGCCAAGAGTGTAGCGAACAATGTTCGTCCTTAACATCTGAGGTTTCGCCTAAGCAAAACCACCGACGAACCCTATTCTCTTCCAATGTTCGTTTTTTCGTTTATATTATTTAGTTTAATCCCATTTCAACTTTTAAATCATTTGTTACCAAACTCTCTAGATTTCGCTTGAGCATAAGTTAAAACTTTTCCCTGTGGTGATGACATTTACTTACTTCAAAATTTGCTACAACAAGGACTGTGTACACTTGCACATTTCTTAGAATTTCACACACTTCGTTAGATTAGAGAAGAGTTTCGCTTAAGCGAAACTGGTATTGACACGTCATCATTCTCTCTCCAATTATCCCTCATTTATTTATATTTAAAATATTGTGATGTGAATTTTCCGTACAGTCGCCTAAAGTGTTATAGGCGACGTTTATGGAAAACGTCGGTTAAAGTTGGTTTTTTCAATTTTATTTTATTTTTAAAAAATACACATGATATTTCTATAAATCATAAATCAAGTTGAAAGGTAAACTAGATCATAATTAAACACAAAATTTTATAATAACAAAAAAAAAATACAAATTAGTAGTTCTTAACCATACCAAAATTCAAATTTAGTTAAAAAGTACTACAATACAAAAGGTCCACTCCATACATTGTCTCATTGTCCTCAACCACATGTCGTTCATCATCTGAAAAAATGAAATAAACTATGAGTTAGCAGATAAAAATTGAAAACAATTATACTTATATAAAAGAAAATTTAAAATTTCGGCAGCGCCACAATGACATCTCTCTATGACTAACCAAAATAATAATTACACCTGCTTTAACAATGAAAATCATATATAATCTACCATGTGGCTATCTTTGTTGCTGGGTAGCCACAATTCACATAAAATATGCATAATTATAGAGTTTTAATTACTTACCTAAGTGTAATGTCACGTCATTTATCTCATGAACTGCTCCATCATCTCTTGAAGCTGGCTGTAATTTTCTCGAGATTCCTCTCTAGTCTTCTGTAGTTCCTCATGAGTTAAGGCAAGTTCTTTTTCCAATTCTCTGAAAAAATACTAATATCAATGTCTATCGTCAAAGTTCAAAAATACAAATCATATGAATATTGATCAAACTCAACTATAAAAATATAACAAATATTACCAAAAATTACAATACATGAATATTGTTATCTTCAAACTTAAGGGAGTGCTTCATTAACAATTTTTAATTCTCCAAGTGTAGTGAGACTATTTCCTTAACCCAAAGCTAATGATGACCAACAACTTTCCTTAACCAATCCCACATAAAATCCAGTAAACACTAAAGAGAATTTACAGGAACGTACAAGTCTACAAACGCAAGTCTCAAAATCGACAGGAACAAGGCTCAACACAACAACCCAACAAATACACACAAATTTTATTAATTTATCGAACTCCAAAAATACCCAAATCTCAACACAAAACCAACAGAATGAGTTAAGAAATTTACCAAAAACCCAGACGGAACGAGCACAAACGAGCAAGAAACTCGAACCTGGCTAGAAGACAAAACAAGCTGCGCGCGGCTGGCCTTGTGCAAGTACCATTCCACTCATTGAACTTCTTCGACTTTCTTGCAATGGATGAACCCCACAAATTTTACACAGAAACAAAGCATTTTAGTCCAAATTCAAGCATTAGCACCAACACATCGCGAAAAACTACTTTTTTTTTTTTTTAATTTATGAACAAATTTAGTCTTTACCAAAATACTTGGTGAGCCTTTCTCAACCTCTTAAACTCTCATTCGTGCCTGTAATTATGGGAGCAAGAAAAGCTCATGAACATTCTTATTTTTTAGCAAAAATGAAAAACTATAATCATCAACAAAAATTATCAATTTATACAATCCAAGAGTTAAAAAGAAAATTGGATTTAATTATCAAAAAAAAAATGGATTTTTTTTTTGTAGGGAGTCTATTTTGTCGTAGTAGAATCTGATTCCTTCTCTAAAATGGAAGGTCCAAAATAACCACTTCTTGAATACTCAACCTCTACTAGATTGAAGCTTTGCCAAAAATCTCTACAAATTATAGTGTAAATAGAGCAAATAAAAGCATTAGCCAATCCTTACGATATTAAAAAAGATAAAAGTGAAACAAACAAATAAACATGAAAAACCCTCTTCAACAATTTCTGCTTCTTTCAGAACTTGATTGAAGATAAAGATATGAATTGAAAAGGACTGTGAGGATAAAGAACCAAGAATGAAGCAATTTTCATACCAGTTCAATTTATGTGAGGATAAAAACATACAATCTTTCCTATTCAATTTTCTAAAAATAGGCAACTAATTTCAGTATAAGAAGAAAGCAAGAACAGCAACAAGAGCAAAAGGCCTTTATACACGACTATCCAAAATAAACTCTTAACAATAGAGAAGGATTATATAAGGAAATTGCAAATTCAAACAATAAATGAGATCAATTCACAAATCAAGATTGCAAGAAACGAACATTAAATAAAAAACTAAAAAGAATGATTAAAGAGGAATGAAGGAAAGATGAGAAGGCTAACAAACAGATAATTTTTGTATAAGAAAACTATAATGTCACCCTAATATTTTTAGTGTTGGGACTTGCTTTCTAGGATATACACACATCATCAGAATTATAGAATTTTAAAGTGAATAAGTGATAGTCACAAAAGACATAAAAAGTATTTTTTATAACAGCACAAGTTTTTCATAAAGATTATGTAAAAGAAAATAATACAATATGTGTAGAAAGTCAAGCTAGTTAGAGTTTCCTTTTATTTCTCATTCTATTTCTCTATTAAGTTACTCTACATGCTATTATTAGGGAGGTTAGTTTACATTCTATTATTAGAGATGTTAGTTTAGAAATCTCTTGTATAAATATGTATGCTA
>JBBMEF010026103.1:0-16978 GCA_037832685.1 Sicyos baderoa | reverse complement strand
AATTGTTGGAAAATTATATATATATATATATATATATATATATATATATATATATATATTTTATTTTTTTTTTAATTTCAAATTTTTAACTTCAAATGAAAATTTATATGCTATAAATATTGGTTAAGAAATCTAAAACAGTTTTGCTAAAAAACTAAATATCCAAAAAAAAATTGTTATATAATGATTTCTCAAGTTCAGTTTGAAACTTAAAAAAAACCAATTTTCATTCAAATATATATATATATATATATCCAATTAAGTTATATTTATTATTTATATTAAAATATTTTTCTTTTTCTATATTAGATGAAAATTAAATTGATAAATGGTTTGTGTCTCTTTTTTCTATCGTTTAGCTTTTAATGTATATCACTAATTTATTAATATATTATTCAAATTTAATCTTTTATGTTTTTTTTTTGAACTAACTCAATCTTTTGAGTAATGCATGAAGTAAAAAATGGAAAAAATGATGATAATAAATAGTGAGTAAGACATTTGCCATTCACCTATAAATTATAATTAATATATAAAAAATTAAAATAGTATATATATATAATTGATTCTTTTTAATGAATATTAATTTGTTTATAAAAAAAAAAAAAAGTAGTTTTGTTATAATTAAATTTATTAAACAAATTTTGAAACTAAAACCAACTAGGTCAGAATAAATTGCTCAAAAATTAAATTTGAATGAATGCAAACTTAAACAATCTCTGCAATAAAAAACAAAAATGGTACTCTATATAAAGAAATATATAGTTAGTTCAAAAAAATAAAATATCATAATTATACCTACTTACCTTAAAACTAATTCTACAATAAAATCTCAACAGCAAAAACTAAATAATCTTATAATTAAAAATTCCAAATTCATATATTTTTTATATATAAATAGTGAGAGTCCCAGCAAAACTCTCATTACTTTTAGATTGAAACTAAATATGGGTTGGATTAGTAGAAGTTTTGTTTTCTTCAATCTAGTTCTTTTAGCATTGGCCTTACTCTCTTCTGCCAAGAAACTTTCAGTTTCTTATGATGGAAGAGCTTTGAAGATCAATGGAGAACGGAAAATTATAATTTCTGGTTCAATTCATTATCCTCGTAGTACTCCAGAGGTTATTTAATTTCATTTTTAATTTATGTTAGTTTGGGTTTTATTTATAATTTCTATGTTATAATATGTTATTGGCTTGGCTTTATGAATAATATATATAGATGTGGCCGATGTTGATGCAAAAGGCAAAACAAGGTGGTATTAATGCAATTGAGACCTATGTTTTTTGGAATGCACATGAGCCTCAGCAAGGCCAAGTAATTTCTCTTTTTTTTACACAACTTATTAAACTCAATTATTAAATATTAAATCTAATACTTTTTTTTCCCTTTTTAGTATGATTTTTCAGAAAATAATGATCTGGTAAAGTTTATTAAAACTATACAAAATCAAGGTCTATATGCCATTCTCAGAATTGGACCCTATGTTTGTGCTGAATGGAATTACGGGTATATTATCACATATATATATATATATATTGTTTTTATTTCTATCAATTTTTAATCAATTAATTGATTAGTTTTCAAAATTTTCTCTAGTGGATTTCCGGTTTGGTTGCATAACCTTCATGGAATTCAGTTTAGAACCAACAATAAAGTTTTTCAGGTATTTTTCTTTTATCTCTAATTTGGTATATAATCTTATTTACCATTTATTCTAATAAATAAATTAATATATATAATTTGTTCTTATTTAGGATGAAATGGAAAAATTCACTACACTAATAGTTAAGAAGATGAAGGATAATAACCTATTTGCATCACAAGGAGGACCCATCATCCTTGCCCAGGTTTTCTTTACCCAACTTTTATTTAATTTTTTCAAGAAAAGATATTTATACTAATATTTTATATTTGAAAAATAGATCGAAAATGAATATGGAAATGTGAAATGGGCATATGGAGATGCTGGAAATGAATATGTGAAATGGTGTGCTGCATTAGCACAATCCTATAACATTAGTGTTCCATGGATCATGTGTCAAGAGGATGATGCTCCTTCCACAATGGTATCATTATTTACTATATATTTCTTTATTTTATTTTATTTTATTTTCCTTTTAGTTTATTAATATGATATTGATCTAATTTCACAATATTTTTGGTGGTAATATATAGATTAACACTTGCAATGGTTATTATTGCGACCAATTCAACCCCAATAACAAAAACAGTCCTAAAATGTGGACTGAGAATTGGACCGGCTGGTATGTTATTATTTATTAAGACCCCGTTTGATAATCATTTGATTTTTTGTTTTTTATTTTTGAAATTTAAGCTTATTCTCACTCAAATTTCCTATAATGTGTTTCACTCTTCCTACCATATATTCATATTGAAGAATACTAACCAACTTTTAAAAACAAAAATAAACTTTGTTTTCAAACGGGGCCTAAGTATCCTTTTCATCGAGAAAACAGATTATTTTTTACTAATCAATTGAAAATAGGTTCAAGAGCTGGGGTTCAAAAGAACCGTTGAGAACAGCTGAGGATGTAGCATTTGGTGTGGGAAGATTCTTCCAATATGGTGGTTCTTTGCAAAACTACTACATGGTACACCACATTATCATGAAAAATACTTAGAAACCTTTTCACTAAGCTTATTTTAAATTATAAATCTTATAATTTGTTGTATAGTATCATGGTGGGACAAACTTTGGTAGAACTGCGGGAGGACCTTACATCACCACATCTTATGATTACAATGCACCTCTGGATGAATATGGTAACTTATTTGAGATCCTAATCATGATTTAAATGCAAAGATTTGCTGATCTTAGTAATTAATAATGTGTGTGGTTAATTAGGGAATATGAACCAACCAAAGTGGGGACATTTGAAACAGCTTCATGAACTTGTGTTGTCTATGGAGGAAGTTTTGACCTATGGAGATGTCAAACACACCGAATATGGCCAGTTGATGACTGTCAGTATCTTTTTCCTTGTCCTTAAATTATATATATATATATAAGGTTGGTTTAATATTATTACCCTACAACATTTGTAACAGGCAACAAACTACACTCATAAGGGAAAATCTAGTTGCTTTTTTGGAAATGCAAATAATGGGGAAAGGGATATCAGCTTTGGAGGCAGAAACTACACTGTTCCTGGTTGGTCTGTCAGCATTCTCCCTGATTGCAAAACAGTAGTTTATAACACTGCAGAGGTGAACACTCAAACAACAGTAAGGGAGATGGTTTCGAGTAGGGTGGGGAAGAACAAAACACCATTCAAATGGCAATGGAGAAATGAGAAAATAGAACATGTCACACATGAGGGTGAAGTTTATGGAGGTGCCATCACTGCCAATCGCCTTCTTGATCAAAAGCTTGCCACTAATGATTCTACTGATTACTTGTGGTACCTTACCGGGTATGTTTTCTCTTTAATTCACATTTTCCCTTTTCAATTAATCTTAATCATGCTCATTAACACATTCATTATATTCCCCAGGTTCCATCTTAGTGGATCAGATCCCCTTTTTGGCAAGAACGTGAAGCTGCGCGTTAAGACCCATGGCCATATTCTTCATGCATTCTTCAACAATAAGCATATAGGTAAGTAATATTCTACTTCCTATGATAAGATTTTGACCTGTCACTCATGTATAATTCAATTTCAGGGTCACAATATGCTCGAAATGGAAAGTATGATTTCACACTTGAGAAGAAAGTAAGGAATCTAAGGCATGGATTCAACCAATTAGCCTTATTAAGTGCCACAGTTGGATTGCCTGTAAGTGCATGAAAATGAAATGAAATTTGAAAAAATAATCCCTTGAATCCTAATCTCATACTTTGATTCCATAATGTAGAACTACGGAGAACACTT
The DNA here is from genome assembly GCA_037832685.1 of Sicyos baderoa. Classification (NCBI taxonomy): domain Eukaryota; kingdom Viridiplantae; phylum Streptophyta; class Magnoliopsida; order Cucurbitales; family Cucurbitaceae; genus Sicyos; species Sicyos baderoa. The sequence continues at coordinate 13,082 of JBBMEF010026103.1, read as the reverse complement.
TGAGAATGTTGAGGTAGGAGTTCATGGCCCAGTTGAATTCATTGTTGATGGAGAAACAGTGAGGGATTTGTCAAACAATGAGTGGTATTACAAGGTTGGTTTGGATGGTGAAAGATATGAATTTTTCAATCCAAACCATCATTTTAAGAAGCCCTGGCTCACTGAAAACCTCCCATTAAATCAGAACTTCACTTGGTATAAGGTATTGCACCCACTTCTAGTTTTGAAACATTATTCTTGTTGGTATGATAAGATCTAAGATGAAGATGATTCATTGGTACAGACGAGTTTCGAAACTCCGCGCGGACGCGAAGGAGTGGTGGTGGATTTGTTGGGCATGGGAAAGGGCCAGGCTTGGGTTAATGGAAAAAGCATTGGAAGGTACTGGCCAAGTTATCCTGCAGATGAGAATGGTTGCTCTTCAAATTGTGACTACCGTGGGGCTTACAACTCTGACAAGTGTGTCACCAACTGTGGAAAGTCTACCCAAAGATGGTATATATATGTTTATGAACTTACAAATTATTGTGTAATATGAATTAATAATAATGTATGATTGTTTTGGAAATTCTATGTATAGGTACCATATCCCAAGATCTTACCTGAACAAAGGGCAAGAAAACACATTGATTTTGTTTGAAGAGTTTGGTGGAATGCCATTGGATATAGATATCCAAACAACCAGAGTGAGGAAGGTGTGTGCAAAGCCTCACGCAGGAAGCACAATAGAGCTATCATGCCACGATCGAGTCATCACTGACATCAATTTTGTGAGCTTCGGGAACCCACGTGGCACTTGTGGCAATTTCCAAAAGGGTACTTGTGATTCCTCCACTGCCTTCTCAGTCATCAAGAAGGTAATAGAATGGATTTTATTTGTATTCAGTTTAATTAAATTAGTTGGTTTTTGTGTTATTTTTAATCTTAATTGAAACTGTGCAGGAATGTCTTGGAAAGAAGAAATGCTCCATTAAGGCTACAAAGCCTCATCTTGGACTAACTGGTTGCAAGATAGATAAAGATAACTGGCTCGCCGTTGAAGTTTCTTGTTAGGATATATCATATCCTTGTTTTTTAGGTTTATAGGTTTCATATAGTTTTCCCATTTGTTTTAGGATTTTAGATTTCATATAATTCCCCAGCTCTTAGGTGTTTTGTTCCTCAGTATTCTATTCAATTTATAATGTTAATGTAAGTACTTTATTTCTTCCTTCCATCACTCTTTTCTCTTTCTTTTTCTCTCCCACCATCAACACTTTAATTGGTTATTAATACCAAAAGTGCATTCACAAATGAAAACAGAATTATAGGTACCCTAATTTGAGGACGATACCATGAACCTGAGAACCTAACTGATTACCTGAGTCCAACATTGCAAAGAAAAGCTTGAGTAACCCTGAAAAATTTGTGAAAGCAAATCGAACCGGAAGAAATTGGGGAGAAAAAAAGCAAACTATAGATAATATAAAAAAGAACACCCACAAAAAGAGAACCAAATAAAAAGACATAGACTTCTAATATAAATATAATCTCATACCACTTCTTCCACTAGGATCGAAGTAATAGTTAAAAAGTAAAACTAGGAACTAAGAGATTTAAGAAGCTTTTTGAACCAACCTTTTATACTTACCTTAGTTAATGTAGAAATCCATTTCCAAGGTACATTTTTACCTTTTGAACCGACATTTTTACCTAGGAATTCAAAGGACATGATACTTTTGAAGGAACACTCATCCATCGTTAATGTAGAAATCTACCTTTGTCGTCATAAACTCTCGCAGACAAATGGGATGTGCCGTTAAAACCAGAAATCTTTATGATTAATGATTCAGAATTAAGCCATATTTTCAATTTGGATCAATGAAGAATAGATATAGAACCCACTAGTCACCACAAGTTCAAGTACAGATTTAAAGTAAGTGGCATGGGTTTCAGAATGTTACCACAAAAAAAATTTCAGCAGCAAAGCCACAGTTACTATTTTACTAAAATTAACCTAAACCAACAAAACTCAACACCAATCTTCATTTTAATCCAACCCATTAAATTAACCTAAATCAGGATGTCGACAACCTACCATTGTCGTTATCGTTCTTGTACACATACACAGCTCCATTAGAGGAACAACATCATTCGAGGGCATTTCTTATAATTTAGCCTCTATTTATTAATAAGCTATTTTTCTGATAGTAACCACAATAACTGAAATCAATACTTTCATATTATTTGTCAATGCCTAAGAGTAACTCCAAACTTTTGAGTTCACCACCTAAAGATTTTATGATGAAAGACATTCATGTTGAAAAGGATACAGCTCTCAGGTGGATAAAAATCACTCATTATCAATTTCAATTTTGGCATTCTCATTGTGTTGCCCCAAAACAGTACCTTTGTCTTTGAATGACTCATTCTCTGACCCATCCGGATTGAATAAAAAAACTTCATTTTCGGTTTTGAAGTGTTGGCTCTTGCCTTTCTTTTCCTTTCCTAACTGTTTTGAGGTTGATGATCAAAATGTACAAGTAACTCAATTCCAATAATACCTGTCTATCAATAAGAGAAAGTGGTTGATCACATTCTGAAAGAGATAAGCCTGAATTATTATGTCCAAAAAAGCTTCATCCATAGTTCAAACTTAAGCCTACCTCATAAAGATAATATTTAGTACTATAAGATTCAATGTGGGATTTAGTCCAACTATATGAGCATTTCAACACAGACAAGAACTGTTTGATAAGAGAGAGTTAACATGGAATGTAGCAACTGTTTCAGATGAGGGAGAAGCCCTGAGAAAGCAAATCCAAAGCCAAGACTTGATTTGCTGCTTCAGTTGGATGGAAGCCGTCCCAGAAAACGTAGCCGGTGGCGTTTGAGCATGTTCCTATCGATCCGTTGTTGCAGAGGAGGGAGGTTTCTACTGTTCCTGTTCCACAACAAGCTCTTCTTGACTCAAAAAACCCTGTGACATTCAAAGTTGCAAGTTTACATGAACCTTGCATTTTCAAGAAGCCAACAAGTTTAATTTTTTAAGAACATTGTATGCGCATAAGGTGCTTTTACCATTTTCTGCAGGCTTTGTGGCCATATTCAAGAGAGGCTGATAAATATCAAAGACAACCAGCTTGAGATCAGAGAATCTGTTCTTAAAACTCTGAGATGTGCTTTGCAGCTTAGTATTGAATGCAATGGCATCTTGGTTTAACCTTTGGATGCATTGGTTGCTACCAGAACCAAACAGGGTGATGGCTGCTGGCAAGCAACCCAATGGAGGTAAACCTGTCACCCCTATCCTCCTTGCTCCCAGTCCATATAGGTTCTGTCAAAGTCAAAATTGTGTACAAATAATTACAGCATCAATTTGATTTTTCTTAATCAACTTACATAAACTTCAATCTAACAAAATTTTCTAACATGTAGTAATAATTTGTTAGGAACCTAAACACAGAAATTACAGTATGGCAATCGCCTTTGGAGAATATCTCTCTCTAATTTCTCTTTTGACTATTCCACAAACATGATTCACCCCTTTCTAAAAATTCCAATGCTCCTATTTATATTCAAGTCGACCCGCATCTAATTACCAAGATACTCCTATAAAAAATACCAATTTTCCCTTACTATTAATTTAGTAATCTTCCCATATAACCCAAAGCATAATTGATGTTAACAAATACTCCTAAAATAAAGAAAACTTTTGAAGTGGTCATCCATCATGGCTTTCCCCATGAGGTCGATGAACTCGCGATAGATATTAACTTTAGCAAGTTATGTAAAAGTTGCCAAGTAGAGCATAGCTCTAGTTGCATCTTGTATAACCTAGTAATCACAGGTTCAAATTCTCATCCCATCCCCGAATCTTGCTTAACCTAGACCCTTTGGTATTTGCTCCTAGTTTACTGAAGATGCAGTACATGTGTGCAAATAAGAGAAAACAGAAAGGGAAACCTGAATAAAGTTTGAGTAAGATGTAATGAGAATGTCAGAGAACTGTTGTGGCGAGTATGTTCTGTAAAGAAGAGGATTAACATAGTAATTTTGAATGAAATCACTGCTGCCTGCACTAACAAGGTGAATACCACCAGAGAATATGGCATTGCCTTTCCCTGTTCCCACCATGTTTACAACTTTGCTTTGATATTCCTTGTAATTATTCAACTGCTGGGTTAGAGAAATTGCATGCTGCAAAAACCAATGCAACCATGAATATGTCAAATCACCACTAAACTAAAAAAATTTAAAAATCAAAGCCAACTCCCAACATTTTAAGAGTACTTTAAATTCAGGATATCATCTTCTTCTTGATTATTCCCATGAGTTTTCTTTGATATTAGTATATGAAATGGAAGAAAAATAACATATTAGACTAGTCTTAAAAGCTTAAAGGGCGTTTTGGCCACCGTTGGTGGGTTAGGCTGGTTACGATTTCGCAAATGTCCCACATTAGAAAAGTGAGGAGTCCTTCAAGCATTTATAAGAGTAATGAGTTACTCCCCTCATTGCCAATTGATTTTGAGGTGAAACCCCATATTCTCTAATAAGGCTGGATTATAATAACCCAACCTATGTTTGAGTCACGTGCATGTTATAATAACCAGTACCCGCCGGTTAGCATAACCTTGTTATATTAACCCGCCGATAACTTAACCATCACCCTAAACGCACCCAAATAATTTTATGAGTTTTGGAGAGGGAGGGAAGATTATTTACATAGAGCTGAGCAGTGCCATCATAAAAGCCAGAAGCAGCAGAAGCAAAGTTGGCTCCTGTTAAAAGCTTGTTTCCAGTGGCATCTTGGCTCAGATAAGCAGGAGGGTATGAAGAAAATCCAAGGAGTTCAGCTGTGCATAGAAAAAATAAATAAATAACAGAAACAAGTTGGAGAAGAAGAAAAGAAAAATCAAGAAGCAGAAGAAGAAGGAAAGATACCAGTAAAATCAGTGGCAAGCTTTCCATTGCAAAACCTCCCTGTTGGGGTGTGAGTGACAAAGTCTCGTCCATAGGGAGGAAAGTTAGCCTTGACAACTGTTAGAAGATTGTTGTTATTTCCGACGTCGACGACCGAGTCCCCGAAGATGCAGAGTGCAGGGACAAGAGGGTCGCCGAAAGCCACCGGAGAAAACAGAGCTAGAAGGGTGAAGGTAACCGAGAAGCCACCGGCTGGAACCTGCATCTTTTGATCTTTTCTGTTGCAAAAAAGTGAAAAGCTTTTTGGTTTTGACAAGAGAGAAAGAAGAAGGGAGAGTGAATGAAGGTGCAGAGGGCAGTTGGGAGAGAATTTATTGACAAAATTTATGCATACGACCGTTTGTCAAATTTCCATAACTCTCTCTTTGCATGGCTTTTGCTCATTTCCCCAGGAATCAGCATGTTTGGCACCACCTTACATTTTCAGTCCTGTTATGAAAAAGAAAAAAATAAATTGTTTCTAAACTGCCTTTTATTATTATTACTATTGCTTCATAAGAATTTTGATGACTTATAGAGACATTATATTATACTTGTTTTAGGATTGGTTGGCACAAAATAAATGTTGAAATCAATAAAAATAGTACTATTTTCTGCCATATTTCTGTTTCATTACATTTTTATGGAAGAACCTGTTGAATGGAGTAAATGGGGTTCTGCCACTTTCATGCTTTTATATTAATGGAGGTTGCAGGAGCTTGCCAGGAAAATGAAGAAAAACGTTATCAAACTCGTAATACAAACTTTTCATGATATGTTTTGAATAAATTACATTTGACCATTTAGATATTTTTCTTTCTTTTTTAGTGTTCAAGTTCAACCACTCTTCTTTCTTTTCCCTTTGTAAAATGCCTGAATATAAACTATATTATAATTTTATTTACATAATTGCGTTATTCATCAGAACTGTGAATTTTTAATTACTTTTCTACCACTTCAAAGTTATAAATAATATATAGTTTAAGTAAACTACTTGCATTATTTCATTCACAGAAGATGGTTGGAAAATATCTCCAATACAAATGTATAACTTCACAAGTAGATTTCATATTGCTAACTTCCATCATCATCATCATCCATTGGACTGTTCAAATTCAGACAAATAAAACAGAAGAGAGTGCATGAAACCCACCCCGAATTTTGTCATACGTTACAAAAGCTCAAGGATACTTGATAGCTTTTGAGGCCTAGGATGCAACACCTCTTATACGATGTACAAGAATTGGCTTAGATTGCCTTATCGACGAATAATAAGTCGACATTTAAATTTTAAACTGATTTAGGTGATTTATGGCATGGTCTACGTGTGCATAAGAAGCTGAAAGACACCATCATCAGTTACCACGACGTACTCGTACCCAAGCCTCCTAGCACGCTCGTGGAATTCGCTCATTTCTGATTTATCGATCTGAAATCCAACTAATATATTTGCACCTGTTTCACCCTGTTGAAGTGAAAAATAGATGATGCATTAGCAAATGGTAGGTATGAAAGGTTGTTGAAAATAGTCTTGCTAACAAGCAACAAGAGTAAATACAAAGACACAGCGAGTTTTAAACCTGCCCACGATAGTGAAACAAACTGATGTTCCAGCGAGGACTGAAAGCATCTAAAAACTTCTCTAGAGCACCTTGCCTTTCTGGGAAAATAAAACGACAAAGAACTTCGTTTTCAACATTCGATTTGCCTCCCATCTGCGACGAATAATGTGTTCATTAGAAGAAGATGGAAGATGTGTTTTGGCCCACGTGTAGATCTTTCAAGAAAAAATCATTCCTATTTTTGGTCAAGCTCAGTTCAATGTGATACTAAGCTAATATATGAAATACTAAATTCCAGTACTCTAATACTATCAGTATATATAAATATTGTAAGAGACAAGAACTAGAGAAAAACATGGTTAGGATATTTTTTTTTACTTCAACAACAATTAGAGTAGGGGAATTCGGACCCATAAACTCTTAGTTCATGGACACATACGAACTATTGCTCTTGTTAGCAAGAAAAACCAGATTAGGATTTCAAGCCAGTTGACGCCTAAATCTCAAAAACCATTGAAAACTAAATGTAAATACGTACATACACATACGCCACATACATGATACATATCCATACATATATGTATGTATGTATGTATATATGTATGTATATAAGTACTAAAATGATACGATCCACCCTGGAGAATTTAGGAATAGTTTATTAATTATTAGTTATTAATTGTGATTAGGGTTAGGATGGTATTTTATCATGTAATAAGGTTTATTATCAATTAGGATTCCTTTTAGAATTAGGAAAAGGATATGTCTAGGATTCCTTTTAGGATTAGGAAAATGATGTCTATAAATAGGATGGATTAGGTCATTGTTAGATATCCAAGAACTTGAGACTTTTGCTCTGGTTCTTGGGAAGAAACTCAATACAATTATTCAATTATTCAATTCAATCTGTGTTAGTTCATAACATTCGGGAATGGTGGTTGAAACCAGGATGGAATCAAGGTTGCAGGAATGCGAAGAACAGATCAAGGAGATCATGGCGAAGCAGGAGGAAGACGCAATTTGGAAGGCGGGGGTTGTTCAGAGGATGGCGCAGATCAATGCTACCCTGCAAAAGTTGTTGGAGCAAACACCGGATAAATCGGGGTCCGGGAAGGAAGGTTTAGGCAAGGGAGTGGTGAGCATACCAGAATCGAAAAAGAGCGGGGAGGAGGTGGCGACGGTGTTCAGCGGCGCGGACGGCACAGGGACGAGCGGCCGCGGCTGGGGCACGAGTGGGTGCGAAGTGAGGTTAGGGTTTGCGGAGGAGCGTGGCAACGGGGATCAGGGGTCGATCGAGGGCGCGCTCGTGCGAGGCTGGGGAGGCGAGCGTGAGCAGTGCGTCGAGCAGGGGTCGGGCGACCGTGAGTGGGACGCGAGTCTGGAGCCATGGCCAGGTGGAGGTTCGGGACCAGAGGCGATAAGGCCGCACGGCGGCAACGAGGGATCGTCGGGCGCTGGCGGTGATCCGCGCTGGGGTCCGCGGGAGTGCGGTGCTAGCGAGTGCAGCAGCAACGAAGGGTCGTCGGGCGGGGGCGCGAGCGACGATCGGCGATGGAGGTAGGGCACGGACGGCGGTGCATGGGTCGGAGACGTGCAGCCAGTGTGGGACGCACGGGAGCCGGGGGGTAGTCAGTCGGGCGTGAATGCCCAGGGCACGGGCGATGAGGGCGCGTGGGGCGAGGATCCTGGCCGAGCGGGCGCGGGGTCGGGTTGAGCAGGTCGAGGCAGGCTGACTGGGCCGAGGCGGTCTGGGACAGTCTAGTTGGACCGAAGGGATGTGACATGAGAGCAGAGTGAGAAGGATGAACCGGGATACGCAGATGGGGACCCGGGGGGCAAAAGGTTCGGAGGGTGCGTCAGGGGGATGACAGACCTCTGGCACATGACGGTTGGAACGATCAGGGTTGAGGGACCTATGCACGGAGTAGTGACCAGAGCGAAGGGAAAAAGTGGGAGGACCGTTACGAATGGGGTGGGCCGAGAACAGGAGATCGAGAGGGGCTTTAGGACGACAGGAGGATGCAGGAGCGAGAAATGCCGGTTTTCAAAGGATTGTTGGAAGATGACCCGGAAGGGTGGTTGTGTCAGATGGAGCGGTATTTCTGCGCTAACCAACTGAGGGGACAGGAACGGGTTGACACAACGGTAGTCTGTTTGGAGGGAGAGGCTTTGGAGTGGCTCCTGTACAAGGAGGATCGATTTCTGATATCCCGTTCTGCCAAGAGACTGCGGCAGAAGATATCAGAGATGTAACACCTTGAGGACAAGGTATTTCTTTGGGGGGAAGTATTGATACGATCCACCCTGAGGAATTTAGGAATAGTTTATTAATTATTAGTTATTAATTGTGATTAGGGTTAGGATGGTATTTTATCATGTAATAGGATTTATTATCAATTAGGATTCTTTTTAGGATTAGGAAAAGGATATGTCTAGGATTCCTTTTAGGATTAGGAAAATGATATGTCTATAAATAGGATGAATTAGGTCATTGTTAGATATCCAAGAACTTGAGGCTTTTGCTCTGGTTCTTGGGAAGAAATTCAATACAATTATTCAATTATTCAATTCAATCTGTGTTAGTTCATAACATAAAACTACAATATGCAGTGCACTTGTTCCCTATCCATCCATGGAACATGCCAAAAGAAGAGCAATAGAGTTCATTCCCTCGGGCTAACTTACAATACCATAGGTGATAATGCATGTATTTTTACTTAAGCAGCAACTTAAAGGCCCACTTATAAACAGTAGCACTACTTACACCTATAAACAGTAACACTACTTCCTCCTAAAAGTTTGTGTTTTTTAAAATTAAAAATTGTAGTTTTAAAAAACTTTTTTTGTTTTTGGAATTTGACTAAGAATCCAGGTGTTTCTGTAAGAAAGGTGAAAACCGTGCACAAGTTCCATAAACTAAAAAAAAAATGAAATTAATCAATTTCCACTAGGAACTCATTTCAATCATTCTTTTAAATTAGGACAATTGTCTCGGCAGCAAGATACTAAGATATGGTTGTTTTCGTATATTCAGAAATCCCTTCACTTTATAAATGCATATATTTGAAAGCTCATAATAACCACACCAGTTACGTTAATACCCAACAGACTAAATTCTTGCATGTAAGATGTCCCAAACAAATAGAGATGAAAAGAGAAATAGAGCTACTAGAAGACACTAAGAAGAAGCATATTTACTTATTCTCATTAAAGCAGTTGTTAAAAGGCATCAGCCAAATTGATTAGAAAAAGAAAATACTTTCCAAGTATTTTTCTTTTGGATAAGATGAAAATACTTACCAAGTAACGCAAGTGATCCTTTACAAGATCATTATTTGTGAGATTATAAGTTTCGAACTGAGAAGATATCATCCGATTCTTCATTTCTTCAAGTTCTGAAGCCATATGGATACCAACACTACAAAGCACAATGATGAAAAACATTTTAAATTAGGCTCCCTTCTTTGAAATTCCCCATAGCACCCCAAAGTAAGAAAAGCCCTAATTGAGAAAATGAAGATACTACAAGGGAAATAATACTTATACATAGATGAAATGAAAAAGTACAAGCAAGATACCATGAGGGGATTCTTAACATAAACAAAAACCAATAATGAAACAAAACTAGCCATCTTGAGAAGGAAGAAACCAGCTTAAAAACAAACTTGACAATCTATAATCAACTAGAAAAACCTTTAAATGTCTTCAAAAATATCAAGTTTGAAACTATTCAAGATGCCATCATTAGAAAAAGTACTTCATGTTTTCTTTTTTTTATCAACCAACGTGCTTTCATTAAGAAGAAACAAAAGAACACAGGACAAGGACATACACAGCCCAATAAGAGATAAAGCCCCAACCCCAACGAAGCTAAACAAAAAGAAAAGCATTAAATCTCACAAGAGATCGCATCTCCTCTCGAGATCTCTAAGACCCTTAAAAAACTATCCTATTCCTCACTAACCAAAATCCCAGAAATCATTAAAAGTATTAGAATTTGCCAATGTAGATCAATGCCAACAGATATGTGATAGAGGTTATAGCTCAAATAGACTAGCAAGAAAAATTTCAAATAACCCCAAATGAGAGGCATAGTATTACTTTGACAACACCTAAGTACTTCCTTGAAACAAAGAAACAAGTATCCAAGAAGCCGAAAAAGGCAAACCCACCCAACCAGAAACCAAAAATTACAAAGAAAGAAAACCCCTCACGAACCCAAAGCATAAATCAACACTTGTCAAGCCAAGAAGAAGAACAAACTAAAAGCCAACATGAAAAGCCTCAAATGAAAACTGCAAAAACTCCCTCTTTTTACTATCTTATCAAATCACTCCTCTTTTATTGATAATTTTTCCTTTCTTACCTTTTTACAGCTTCTTTTGTCTTCCCTTTCAAATGAAATTTAAACCAACGAAGCTACTGAAAAACTAAGAGAAGTTTTTCATTCAAATTGGCAATGACTTACAAGCACTTACTTATAAAGAACAACTGCCTCTTTTTCCGAGTTATATCTGTACTTGAATTCTGTTATGTTCATAGGCCCAACCTGAAAATCCAAACTTACCCAGTTAGCATCATTTGAAGTCAGTGACTATCAACCAAGAATGAAATTTAGCAAGAAAACTTTGAAAAACTTAAAATAAACAAACCAGTTCACAAAATCTTTTAAAGCTTCCAGATTTCTCCGGCACTATCGTTGCAAGCACTGCTTCTCGTTCACGGCCAACATTAGCAAGTTCAGTAACTATTCTCAGTTTGTCAAAGTTCATATTTGCACCACTGGTTATTACCACAACATTTTCTTCCTTCAAGCCATAATATTTGCAGTATGCCTCTGCTCCAGCAAGAGAAAGAGCGCCTGCAGGTTCCAAGATGCTCCTCTTCTCTTCAAACATATCCTGTGATATTAGAACAAATATAAAAAATCATTAGCTCAAACAGCTGCTTAAAGAATATTGAAGACGACCTCCACACGAAAAATCACATCCTTCTTATCCATGATACTAGGTATTACGAGCTCACATATCCATACTAGGTGTTATACAGTCAAAATTAGCAAGAGCCTTCATCTATTTTCCCTAAATATTTATTCAATTCAACCTTCAATGTGATCCTTTCTATTGATTGTAAATTTGACCAAGAGTTGTCATACATTTTCAACAAATGTATATGAAGCAAGTAACAACAATGTGTAGTTCCTATATTTTCTGGAAAGGAAAAGATTGTGGAGATTGAAATTTTGCAATATAAAAGCACCCCTAAAAGAATTCAGAAGCAAAGTAAATCTTATACCGAGCAAATAATATATGCATACAAATAGCTAAAATCGCATCAATTTCATTGAAAAAGGAGAAAATGATGCGATATTAAGCTATTAGTATTCTTCTGTTTTTTGCTTGGTACAAGATCGGAACAAGATAACACCATGTATGTGCATGGATGACGGGAAATAAAGAAGCTCGAACCTTTATTGAGGCACATATAGCATCACGACTAACAAGAACTACACCGTCTATGAGATCCTTGCAAAGGCGAAATGTTTCTTCACCAACTTCTTTAACAGCTACACCATCTGCAAAAACTCCAGCCTTGTTCAATATTATTCTTTGGTCATGACATAATGATAATGCCATAGCATTTGCATCAGATGGCTCCACCCCAATAATCTTTACCTGTAGGAATGATGTCAAAATAAGGTCATTTAGACACCTTTTGATAACTATTTTGTTTGTTGTTTTTGAAATTTAATTAATATCACCAATCATTTCTTGCAACAACTAGCTTTATATTTTTTTCTCACTTTGATACATACAGCTTACCCCTATTTTTAGAAATGAAACCAAAATTTGGAAACAAAAAAAAAAGTAGCTTTCAAAAGCTTCTTTTTTTTTTTTTTGAAATTTGGTTCACATCCACATACTTTTTTTTTTGAAACAAGGTAACCACGCCCGTCCCTAGGCCAGGCACCGGAGACATCGAAGGAATATGTCACAGGTGAGTTTCGAACCTGAGACCTCGAAGGGAGCATACCTTCAAAGCCCAAGCCTTCAACCACTCTGCCACTCCTTGGGGACGTTCACATCCACATACTTCCTCAAGGAAAGATGTGAGAAAGTATGGATACGTTGTAGGAAAGGTGGAACACATTATAGGAAGTTTGAGTAAAAATAAGCTTAAATTTCAAAATCCAAAAACAAAATACCAAATGATTATCAAACGGGGTCTTAGAAATTCATTTTCATAATAGATAAATAAGAATTAATAACTTTATGATCAATAAATTTCAAAACTCGTTCCTTAGAGGGAAGCAGGGATATAATAAGGATTTTTTTTTTTTCCTTTTACAATTATATAATAAGGAATATTGTAACATAAAGAATCCCCATAATTCTGAAATGTCATTCCATACAAGTTAAAAGAGAATGAAATAGAAGGAACCTATTTGATAAACACATAGACATGGATGCTGTTATTGAACTCTACTTATTTTCTGATACGTTCCAACTTGGGAGTTTAGGGATTAGTTTATTATATTATTTAATGATAAAGGGCGTTTGTGTCTTTTCATAGGTTAGG
>JBBMEF010026082.1:0-16986 GCA_037832685.1 Sicyos baderoa | reverse complement strand
ATCATTGTGTCAGGTATTATATTAATCACCTAGAGGAGCAGCTAGCTCACTTCCTATAAGGCTCGTGATGTATGATGGTTTTTCGTGTTATCGATGGGAATCGCTAGTGCCCCTTAGGAACCGCGCGAGGATAAGGATCCTCTTTGCTTCGAGACACGTGGTCGGGGCCGCATTAACCTTTAGGTTGACTATATGTATCCGACATCGGTGGTGCGATCCCGACCACAAGTCACATTGTTTGCGGAATAACGAGTTCTTTGGTTGTTGAGCACATGCCTATATTAGATCTTGTGTGACTTTAGGGCTAGCTACCTCTTCTGTTATACTGATAACTCTCGATTAGAGAGTATTTTAGCCCGGAAATAAGGTGCTTTTAAGTTATATTCTAGCATTAGGACATTCATTTAGTAGCTTGAATCACCTTAGAACAAAGAAATATTAACAAAATGCAAATCATATTGTAAAAGAGACAAGGAATAGAAATCATAAGAAAACGACAGTTTTTGTGTCTAAATACGGTGTCTATAGCATTAATTTCAGCATTTCTTGAAAATAAAGTCTCCAAGGAAAAATACTGAGCAAAGAAGTGAGATTGCAATGAAAAATCAGTATTGAAAAAAGTGTGTTTTGTCTTGAGCATTCATTCCGCATTCGGTAGAGGCGGGAAGATTCTTTTTCGGGCAAAAAGTGTATGATTGGAATTCGATTTTGCTGGCGTCTGCTGATGTCATGATTGGAGTAGCAGACAAGAAAGTTTCAAAATCGATCCCAGCCATTCATCTACGATTTTGGAAGTCTATAAAAGGCAGCTCTAATTTCATTTCCGCAAAATTTCTTCTCCATTTTCAGAGTTTTCATCGTCTTCTTCAGAGTGTTTTCTGCATTTTCCGCCATTGTTGCTGTTTTTGGAGCTAGCTTGGATTTCCGCCAGAGTTTCTCCGATCGTGCTGAAGTCCACGACTCTATTTTCCCGCATTTCTGAATTTCAGTATTTCGAATTTTACTTCCGATCTTGTTATTTTACTGTTTCATTAGCTTAGATCATCGATTTAGAGTGTGAACATTAGCGATCGCTCATCCGTACCCCTTTTAGTTCTTTTATGCTATGATTTGAAGTTTTCTTTACTTTGGAGTAATTTTACTGTTGTTTGCTGTTGATTTAAGACTATACAAGTTTGGATTTGTTTGTTAGTTGAATTCGTTCATCGATTACATTTCTAGATCTTCTCTGCTGTTTATAATGCTTAGGACAGTTGATATTTCTGCTTTCCTTATGGTTGCTGCAAGCATGAGCTAAGTTTCCATAGGTGAAGGTTAAGGGATGAGTGTGTGATGTATGTTATAAGGGTGAGCATGGAGATGTCGAGCTATGTTGTCATAGGCGTTTTAATTAAAAGCATGTTTCGACTGATCATCCATTCATGTTTGCTATTCTCGTCGTTCCGAGAGGAATAGAGGTTAGAGATCTACTATAGATGACCATTGGTTTCAGTGTTAGGATCTCCTACCTGTTAAAGAAGGAGGCTAGAGATAGTCTCTTCGCTAGTGCGCATTTCATGCTTAAGAGCCTCGAACTTTGATGCGAGAGTGCAAGTTCGAGGAGGATGAATGCATCCCGAGAGGGAGCTTTAGGTTTCATGTTGTGCGGAGCTGCTTCTCACCACTAGTCTTATCCCCGATGCATATAGATCATACTTAATCAACCTTAACCTGAGCCTATTTCTTTATTTGAAGTAATTTCAGTTGCGTTCAACATTTACATTAGCATTTCAGTCATAATTACATTATGTTTTAAGTTTCTCGTTAATATTTCTGCGATACATTGTGGTGACAGCAATTCGTGTCGCATTTGGTTGTTATTGCATTTTACTTTGACACCGAAGACAACCATATTATCTTTTACTTTTCATACTTAACTTTTCGAGTAGCATTTGAATCAATTTATACAGTCCTTGTGGGAGATGACTTTACTTATCACTTGATACAAAAAGACCGTGTACACTTGCATGTTAAGAGTTGAATGCTAAAGATATTGCACTTAAGGGATCATATTCGATTAGCTTTCTATTCTATTTTAAGACATCGTCAGCTCGTATCAAGTTTTTGGCGCCGTTGTCGGGGACTGTTTATTGAATTGTTCAAGTGTTATTTGAAAAGTAGTGCTTATTGAAAAGAGTTTACAACACTGCATTACATTTTGCAGGATTGTTTTGTGCATGCGAAGAAGTTTAAAAGAAAAAGTTGCTGCTTACCCAGAACCGGAGAGGACATTTCATAGAAATCGTAAGGAAACAAAAGCTAGAATAGCTAATCAACAAGGAGGATTTCTTGAGAATGCACCGCACGAAAATGGTCAGAAATTTAATCAGAATGGACATGACAATCAACCTGTGGACGAAAGAGATAGAATTATGCATCCAGTTAATGTTGTGAACCAAAATGTTAATCCCAACCAACATGTGGATGAGACGGATAGAGTAACTAGAGCATACGCCGACAATGCAACGCAAGGATTAGACTCTGGGATAGTCAGGCCTACTATTCAAGCACCACACTTTGAGCCAAAACCTGTGATGTTTCAGATGCTGCAGACGATAGGTCAATTTTATGGTCATGCATCTGAAGATCCACATATGCATCTGCGATCGTTTCTAGAGGTTACAAACTCGTTCAAAATCCCGAATGTCACTGAGGACAATCTGCAGTTCACACTTTTTCCTTATTCATTGAGAGATGCGGCAAGGGCATGGTTAAACACACTGTTAGAGCAATCAATAGAGACATGGGGACAACTGGTGAACAAATTCTTGACAAAATACTATCCACCGACTAAAAACGCGGATATCAGACATGAAATGACTGGTTTTAGACAGTTTGATGATGAATCAGTGAGTGAAGCCTGGGAGAGATATAAGGAATTACAGAGGAAGTGTCCACTTAGTGGCATTTCTTATTCGGTTCAGATGGACCAGTTCTACAATGGATTAGACCAAGCATAAAAAACAAACATGGACACCATATCTGGAAGTTCCTTGATGAACAAAACTTACAAAGAAGCCTACAGAATTCTTGAAACTGTGTCAACAAATAACAACCAATGGGCAAAGTCCCATCGCACTACACAAAAGAAAGCAGGACAACTTGAAGTTGACAACATAACGACTTTGAGGGCAGAAATGGCAGGCAAGGCTAATGAATTGAAGAATTTGCGTTTAGAGAATGCTACCAAGACACAAAGCATTACACCTGTCAGTGCAGTTCAAATTGAGACTTGTGTCTATTGCGGTGAAGAGCACACGTATGAGTTCTATCATCACAACCCTGCTTCAGTAATGTACATAGGGAATTCGAGACAAATTCAAAATCCCTACCCACCTGTGTATCATCATGGAGGAGGTGACCACTCGAATTTGTCTTATGGAAATCCAAACAATGCTGCAAACGCACATCAACTGCAACCAAAAGCATATCAACCACCAGGTTTCCAAAGACAGAATAGTCAGACGTATCAAAGGAAAAATGTTCCACAATATAATAATCAGACTTATCAAAGGCCGAATCCACCTGTGAAAATTCCAGGAGTTTCTCTTGAAACTTTGCTTAAGGAGTTCATAGCCAAAACAGATGTCACTGTGCGTAATCTTGAAATCCAAGTAGGACAATTAGCAGCTGAAATGAGGAATAGACCTCTTGGAAAATTACTTTCAGACACTGAGCCTTCGAAAAGAGATGGAAAAGAACAAGTGCAGTCTATAAAATTGAGAAGTGATAAACCTTTGAAGGAAGATCCGAAAATCAAAGCTTACCATGAAAGAAAAACAACTTTGGGACAAAATGTTGAAGATGAAATTCTGCTGGAACCAGAAGCTGAAAACGCAGAGTTCACATTTGGAAAAAGTGGGGTGGGACAACAAGTCGAATAACCAGGTTGAAAAACAATTACCAGTTTTTAAACCGCCTTCCACCACCTTATCCATTAAGAGCTCCAAAGAAGAAACAAGGGGGGGCACATTTGAAAAGTTTTGGAATATATTGAAGGAGATTCATATCAACATACCTTTGGTTGACGCGTTAAGGAAAATGCCCAATTATACAAAATTTCTAAAAGCCGCATTGTCAGAAAAGAAAAAGTTTGAAGAGTTCAAAATTATATCGCTAAATCAAGAGTGTAGTGCTATTGTAAGGAGAAAAATTCCAAACAAGGAAAGTGACCATGGTGCATTTACAATTCCTATAACAATAGGTGGTCAGCACTTGGGCAGAGCATTATGTGATTTAGGGGCAAGCATTAATCTAATGTCGTTGTCTGTTTACAAGAAATTTGGTCTTGGAGAAGCTAGACCAACGATTGTGACAATCCAATTAGCAGACATATCAATTACATACCCCGAAGGGAAAATTGAAGACATTCTCGTGCAAGTGGACAAGTTTGTTTTTCCAGCCGATTTCATTATTTTGGATTATGAAGCTGACAAAGATGTTCCGATCATTTTAGGAAGACCTTTTCTGAAAACCGGAAAGACACTTGTGGATGTGCATAAAGGAACAATCACACTGAGAATATGAATGACCAAGAAGTTCAGTTTAACATTGATAATTCTATGAAACAACCATCTGGCATGGAAGATTGTTCGTTTTTTAGTACAACTGAAGCTATTCTTGCTGATGCAGCAAATCAAAGAGCAATGGTGGATGAATCAGAAGAGTTAGAATTGCTAAGCGAGATGCTGAAAACATTGAGTGAAGATGAAATAGAAGCTTGTAATGTTCTGTTTAACATGAGTCAGTTCGAACCTTTGAGTTTGAATTAAAGAAAGCAAGCACCTATGGAGCCATCTATTGACAAGCCACCAAGTCTGGAACTAAAACCATTACCTCAGTATCTGAAATATGCGTATTTAGGAGCTGAGAACACTTTACCAATTATCATTGCTGCCGATCTCATTCCAGACAATGAGAAGATGCTGCTGGAATTGCTGAAGCATCATAAGAAAGCAATTGGTTGGACAATAGCTGACATTGTGGGAATTAGTCCGTCTTTTTGTATGCACAAAATAAACCTGGAGGAGGGAAATTTCAAATCAATTGAGCAACAAAGAAGACTGAATCCGGAAATGAAAGAGGTTGTGAAGAAAGAAGTAATCAAATTGCTAGATGCTGGAATCATTTACCTCATCAGTGATAGTAGTTAGGTAAGCCCAGTGCAATGCGTTCCGAAGAAATGAGCATGACAGTGATACGAAATGAAGAGAATGAGCTGATACCATTAAGAACAGTCACGGGCTGGAGGATCTGTATTGATTACAGGAGACTGAATAAAGCAGCAAAGAAAGATCACTTCCCACTACCGTATATTGATCAGATGTTAGATAAATTGGCAGGTCAAGAGTTTTACTGTTTCTTAGATGGATACTCAGGCTACAACCAGATCACCATAGATCCAAAAGATCAGGAAAAGACAACGTTTACATGTCCTTATGGAACTTTTGCATTCAAGCGAATGCCGTTTGGATTATGTAATGCGCCAGCAACATTTCAGCGTTGCATGATGGCATTTTTTTCGGACTTGATTGAAGACATAGTAGAGATCTTTATGGATGATTTCACAGTGTTTGGAAGATCGTTCGATTCATGTTTGAACAATCTTGAAAAAGTTTTGGAAAGATGCATTGAAACTAATTTGGTGTTAAACTGGGAAAAGTGTCACTTCATGGTAAAAGAAGGCATAGTCCTAGGGTACAGAATTTCGAAAGAAGGAATTGAAGTAGACCGAGCAAAAATTGAAGTGATTGAAAAATTGGAACCACCGAGCAATGTCAAGGGCATTCGCAGTTTTTTAGGACACGCTGGGTTTTATCGAAGGTTTATCACAGATTTTTCAAAGATCTCAAAACCGCTATGTGAATTGCTTGAAGTGGATAGAGAATTCAAGTTTAGTGAAGACTGTTTCAAAGCGTTCAATGCGCTGAAAAATGCTCTAACCACTGCACCGATCATAATCGCACCAGATTGGAAGAAACCGTTTGAGCTGATGTGTGATGCGAGTGATTATGCCATAGGAGCTGTTTTGGGAGAGAAATGAGAAAAGTTGTTTCAACCAATATATTATGCAAGAAAAACATTGAACAAGGCCCAACTCAATTACACCACTACGAAAAAGGAATTGTTAGCAGTTGTGTTCGCATTAGAGAAATTCCGATCTTATGTAGTGGGATCCAAGATAATAGTTTTTACCGATCATGCGGCTATCAGGTATTTGATGAACAAGCATGATACAAAACCGAGGCTGATCCGGTGGATATTGTTACTTCAGGAGTTTGATATTGAAATAAAAGACAAGAAGGGTAGTGAAAATGTTATAGCCGATCATTTATCAAGATTGAAACAAGTGGATGAGAAATAGAAGAGTATTCAAATTGTTGACCACTTTCCCGATGAAAAACTGTTTAAGGCTACAACATTACATATAGCAGAACGACCATGGTTCACAGATTTTGCGAATTTCTTGCTAGTGGCATTCTACCACCAGAGCTAAGTAGGGAGCAACGAAAGAAGTTTTATGCTGATGTTAAACACTACTACTGGGATGAGCCCTTTCTGTTTAAGCAATGTGCTGACAACATTATTAGAAGATGTGTTGCAGAAAATGAGACTAAAGAAATATTGAGGCAATGCCATAATGTCCCATATGGAGGACATTTTGGAGGGCTGGGAACTGCAACCAAGGTCTATCTATCTGGATTATATTGGCCCACGATCTTTTAAGATGCTCATCACTTTGTAAAAGTTCGTGATAAATGTCAACGAAGAGGAAATATCGGAAGCAAGGATGAAATGCCAATGACATACATTCATGAAGTTGAGCTATTCGACGTGTGGGGGATAGACTTTATGGGACTTTTCCCACCATCAAGAAACAATACGTACATACTAGTAGCAGTGGACTACGTTTCCAAGTGGGTTGAAGTGATAGCCAGTCCGTTGAACGATGCGAAAACTGTAATCCGCTTCTTACACAAAAATATTTTTACGCGGTTCGGTACGCCAAGAGCATTGGTGAGCGATGAGGGAACACATTTTATCTACATAGCAATGGCAGGTGTGCTTCAAAAATATAACATTAAGCATAGAATTGCAACACCCTACCACCCTCAGTCGAACAGACAAGCTGAAGTCTCGAACAGGGAGATTAAAAGTATTCTGGAAAAAGTAGTGGGGCCATCGAGAAAAGATTGGTCAATGCGTTTAGAAGATGCGCTATGGGCATTCCGTACAGCTTTCAAAACTCCGTTGGGAATGTCACCATATCAACTTGTATTTGGAAAAGCATGTCATTTGCCATTAGAGTTAGAACACAAGGCATTTTAGGCTTTGAAAAAGTTGAACCTTGACATGAATTTGACGGGATCCGCATGGATGAAGCAATTGCTGGAATTAGAAGAACATAGGCTTTCTGCCTATGAAAATGCCAAAATCTATAAAGAGAAAACAAAGTTGTGGCATGATAAGAGAATCAGACCGAAAATATTTGAAACAGGGCAAAGAGTACTTTTGTACAATTCGCGCTTTAAGCTTTTCCCTGGAAAACCTAAATCTAAATGGTCTGGTCCTTTTAGAATTATGCAGGTCAATGCGACTGGGGCAATCAAAATCATGAATGAGCAAGATGGAAGTGAATTCATAGTCAATGGACACCGCTTAAAACCTTACTGGGGAGAAGATCTTGGAAACAAAGGGTCTTTAACACCCCAGGCTATTGAGTAATGCAGCAAGGAAATGCTTGGAGCACAGGTGATTGATATTTATAATTTTACGCTCCAAGTTTTATAATCTGTGTTAATTTTTCCTATTTTTGTGAACTGTCTGCATGAAAAATTAGGTTGATAGTTGTCTAGTTGATTTAATAATTGCTTGTGCTGAATTGTTGATATCTTTCTGTTGTAGCATTATTTCTTCTGTTATTTTGTCTGTTATTTTTGTCTATTATTTTATTGACTTTCGAAAAAGGAAAAAGGGTAAAACAGTGGTCTGCCCAGAAGTGAAAACGTGGAGTAATTGAGCAAACACGTGGCAGGCTAGGGCGAAACAACATTAATTTGATCACAGCTGTCGACAATCCAACGGTGAAGATCATTTCTGCAGGTTTGAAAAAGGGCGGCAGGCATTTAAGGTTGGGAAAGGAAAAGTCAGAAGTCCCTTTTTGCCTTTTCAGTTTCTTTGCTGATTTAATCCTTTTTCTTATTTGCGAAAACCTTGTGTTCTCTGCCAATCTTTTCTTCCTTTTTTGCTAACAATTCCCCAAACCCTAAAAAGACCTTCCAATTTTCCAAAAAAATCTCGACCAAAATGGCCCAAAAAACCAGAGCGCAAAAAGCTAAGGCCGTTGAAGATGGGAAGAATTCGATGCCAGAGGTGCTTGGTCCGCTGGATGCACCGCAAACCAGTCCCATTATCATCGATGATGATTTCTCTTTGCTGGATGAAGAAGTCCGGCTGGTGAGAAAGCAAAAAGCGAAAAAACCAGTCGTTGTTGAGAGACAAACTGAAACCCTAAAACGGAGCGTGAGTGGGGTGCGAAAAGAGGTTGCTCCAACCTCTGAACCGAGAGTTGAGACTGGGGGAGAAGAAGAGCAATGGAATGAGGGAGAATAAAGAGATGATGGAGGCATGCAAAATGAAGTAGCAAATGAAGAAGTCTGGAGAGAGTTGGAGAAGGAAATGGAAGAGGCGGAAAAGAAGAAGAGAAAAGAAGAAGAAGAAAGAAAAAGAAAGAGAACTGAAAAAGGAAAAGCCGTGGAGGAGCCACTTGGATGGCTAAAAAAGGAACAATGCTGACGTCTCTCCTAACCACTGACGCACACGGATGGCTGAACTTCGTGCGCACGGGCCTGATGCCAACAACGCATTGGACTGAAGTAATTCGGTCCAGGGCCTTATTGGTTTATGCCATTTTGGAGGGCTGGAGCATAGACGTGGGAAGAGTGATCGAAGGAGAAATTAAGCGTTGTATCAACAAGAAGGAAGGAATACTTTTCTTCCCCCACTTAATCACCTCCCTATGTCTAAGACAAGGTGTCCAGCCATTGATGGATGATGAGCTCCTACCAGTCCGTTCACCATATCTTACTCCCGAGAATCGAGCACGAGTTGTACACGTGGGGAAAGGCGTGGGAATTGCTAGTGGCGTGGAGGAAATATTAAGAAGGCATAAAGCTCAGGAAGAAGCTTTCGCGGGGTTTGCACGCAAGTTTGATATATTCATGCAATATGTCTAGCGCAGGGATGCAGTGCTGAGCATGAATGCTGAGCTTAAAGGAGAATCGCATCTTCCAGAGTTTCCTAGGGAGTTAGCTCCTGAAAATGTTGACATTAGCCCAGATTCTCCATCTGCCAGATCTCATCCTGCCGAAGAACCAAGCCCATCGAACCCAAATCAATCAAGTGCCAGTGTCGAGTTCTAAATGGAAGTCTTTGTCCTTTCTGCCTTTGTTTTTTCCTGCTTTTATTAATATCTGATTTTGATGAATGAATGAAAAGTTTTTTTTGTATGTTTGTTGCTAGTATGAATGTCTACAAGCATTCCTCTGTTAGCATTATCTGAATTCAATGAAATATAAGTCTTTTGGTTAACAAATTTTCTTGCCTCTTCATGTTCATTCTGGTTGTTATTGATAGTTAAATTTTCTTAATCTCAGTATTGTGTTATGCCTTAGAAATTTTCTGAGCAAACTAAAACTTTAGCCTAGTTTTGACCTTTTAAAAGAATGCGCTGCTGAAAACAATCAGAACCTTATGGCAAGTTAATCCCCGTTTTGACCAAGGAAATAAGAGAACTCTAAAATGCTAAATCTGAAAGCTTAAAACATTTTTACAAGAAAGCTTGAGAACCTTAAGTTTAGGGGAACTAAACTTCACCTTCATTGAGGACAATGAAGATTTCAAGTCTGGGGGTGAGGGTAAGCCCGAGCAGATGATCAAAGATCAAAATTTTTAAATTCAAAATAAAGATCGAAGCATTCCGGTTAAGCTACATAAAGAAAAATGTGAAAAGTATTCAAGAAGTGAAAGCGAAAAGCTCACTCAAAAGAGGCCAAAAGCCCAAGCTAGCATAAAGGCAAAGCCGTGCAAAGCAAAGAAAGAAAAGTTTACGGGAACTAAGGCTAGTAGCCATAGTGTTGGTAGCACTCTTAGGATCGCCAATATCTTAACAAAAGTTGAATCTGTCGCCTAAATGCGCTGCGTTGCTCAAGTATGCCATCTTACGAACTAAGGGATTCGGGTATTTATGGTCCTTTAGAGAGCTTGAAGCACTAGAAGGGTGCGTGAGTGGGAAAAAAAAAAGCTATAGTCCGAAACTTTGGCTAAACTTGAGAGGATCAAGGGATGGAGTGAGGTGTTTTAATGTTGTAGGCATTAGCGTTTCTGAGTGTTTAAGTTCTTAGTCTGGTTGGGAAGAAAATGCTAAGAGGGATAAAAATTCTTTTCAAAAGTAATTGAGGCTAAAAGCGAGTTACAAAGCCATAGCTTTAGTTTATGACGAGAATTCCTAAGCCAGAACCTGTATGCTGAGATCATGAAAATGGACAGTATTGATAAAGTGCATTTAAGTTTCATTGAGATTATGTTTCTTTGTTTCTGCGTCTGTAGCATTGCTCGGGACGAGCAACGTTCAAGTCTAGGGGTTTGATAACTCTCGATTATAGAGTATTTTAGCCCTTAAATAAGGTGCTTTTAAGTCATATTCTAGCATTAGAACATTCATTTAGTAGCTTGAATCACCTTAGAACAAAGAAATATTAACAAAATGCAAATCATATTGTAAAAGAGGCAAGGAATAGAAATTATAAGAAAATGACAGTTTTTGTGTCTAAATGCGGTGTCTATAGCATTAATTTCAGCATTTCTAGAACATTTGACTGGTGAGTTTATTTCTATTTTTTTGCAGGTGAAATCATAAATTCTCCAAGGAAAAATACTGAGCAAAGAAGTGAGATTGCAGTGAAAAATCAGTATTGGAAAAAATGTGTTTTGTCTTGAGCATTCATTCCGCATTCGGTAGAGGCGGGAAGACTCTTTTTCGGGCAAAAAGTGTATGACTGGAATTCCTTTTTGCTGATGTCACGATTGGAGTAGCGGACAAGAAAGTTTCAGAATCGATCCCAGCCGTTCATCTACGATTTGGGAAGTCTATAAAAGCCGCATTGATCATATACGTATGGGGTCTCATATGCTTAGTGCATATTCCCACTTGTTTACCGTCCCAGTATGAGAGATAGTGGGAAATTCGTCTGAATTGACCCGGATACTTACTGGAAGAGGCCACTGGGACAGATGAAGGCGCGGAGGAATGCGTGTCGGTGAGCCTGCATGCACTATGGGATGTTGACTGCAGGCAGTCGGTCCCGCATGTTGGGGATGTCTATGTGTGCCCCGCATGTTGGTGACCCTGCAGTTTCCTTCACTCGTTGCTCTTCCTGACATGGTCAGATGACTAATCGGCATTGTGTATGCCCTTAGTGACACGACTGGATTGTCGATGTCTTGCCCGAGATTTAGGCTGTGTTTGGGCCCCGTTATGTAGACGTTGAGTTGGTTGTAATAACTGAACCCATGTTTCCTCACCGTTCATCATAATCATTGGTTATCTATACCGGCATGCCCTTTGTATTGTTTCAATAACCGATATTTCTTACACCGTTCACCTTGACCCACAGTTATTATGATGCCTCCGTCTACCATAACCAAAGTGGTGTCCCAAACACACCCCGAGGGATGCTAAGTGTTCCCCTCACTCGTGGCCCCGAGGGATGCTAAGTGTTCCCCTCACTCGTTGCGGGTCCCTGGCAGAGGCCAGGCAACCCCGAGACATTTGGGTATGTCTCTTTGGACACGGTATGGGACGTATCCTGCCCGAGACTCAGGGAACCTCAGTGTTCCCTTACTCGTGGCCTTCGCCGACAGGGTCGGGTGACTTTTGGTGTTTGCGTACCGCTTCTGCTACGCTATCATAGTGGTGTAGCGGAAGCGTTGCGGGTCCCTGGCAGGGGTCAGGCTACCCGAGACCTTCGTGTATGTCTCTGCAACACATATGAGCGGGTCCCTGACAGCGGTCAGGCTACCCCGAGACATTTGTGTATGTCTCCGCAGTACAGTTGAGCGGGTCCCTGGCAGAAGCCAGGCTACCCTCGGAACATTTGTGTATGTCTCTGTGGACACGGTTTTGAGACGTGTCCCGACCCGAGGTTTAGGAAAACTACGGGTTTCCCTCACTCGTGGTCCTTTTCCTGATGGTGGTTAGATGATTCTATACTTTTGCTCACGGCTTGCATGCCGACGTTTGACATTGTCTGCTCGTGACCGGCCCATGGGTCGCGCATGCTTGTGCGAGGCACTTAGCTTCATTCGTTGTATTTTCTAACTTGTTTCTGTTTGCATGCTTAAGCCTATAGTGGGCCTCCTTACTGGGTATATTTCGATATACTCACCCTTACATTTCAGGTACGAACCCATTCCGAGGTGGCTAGGGTGGGAGCTGCATCGATCATGGAGACGATGTCGACATTTTCCCTTCTGCATTATATTTAGTGTCGAACTTTATGTTTTAAACTCTCTTAAACTGTATTTGTTTTGAACTATCGGGATCCCGAACCATGTTTCATATGTTTTTGAACCTTTAGTTGTGTTTCATGATTTAAGGTTTTGTTGGTAATCGCATATCTTCAGTTAATTTATTTTGAACATTTTAAACTGCATGCGCCCGTAACACCCCATTAGAGTATTTTAGAAAGTCGGGTTGTTACACAATGATTCCACAGTGTCGCCGATTTCACGACCACGATTACCACTAGATGATGAATTACTTTTTGATCTTTTTCCATATGGGACTTTGCTATAGTTAAAAACTCTTTGACTCTGGCAGCATATTCTCGAGACAATTTGTCTATGTTCTTAATCCAATCTTTATTCATGTTTTGTACCCATGATTTCACCTCGTCGTTAAAATCCTACATGATTTGGACGAGATTGGAATTAAGGTTGAAATGTCATCAAGTTAAAAATAAAAAACATTTTGGTCATTCCATTTAGTTTCTACTTGCTTTGATCTTGCTCCTTGAATTTTATTTCTAAATGTTGCTCGAAGTTTTGAGTTTTAGTATTTAGAAGTTCATCAAACACTTTAAAGTTTTGAATTCTACAAAAAGAGGTTGGGTTTCTTCTTAAAATCATTTATTTTTAAACTACTAAAAATAACTACTTAACCGAAATCATTTCCTTTCCCCCAAATCAGTTCATCAATTTCCAGCTAACAATCAATCAAAAGAAAAAAAAATAATACAAAAATAATTATGCAAGGGCCAAGAACACAATAGCATTGTTGCTAAAAGTTTGTCAATCTCTCTTTTTCTTTCCTTCCCCTCATAAATCATAAATCAATTCTTACTTTATTTTCTTACTTCAGACAATATTTTTTTCCTTGCACTTGGACAATCGGTTCTTACTTTACATTTTTTGGCCTAAAAAATAGTTATATAATATCCTAATTTTCTTTGTTTTTTGCATTGCCTATTTTTCATTTCATCTTCTAAACTGAATCTGTGCTTGTCTAATGATAATAAAGAATTATTTTCAAAAATAAAAATGAGAAGGAATTAGTAAAAACTTGTTTGGAGTTAAGTTTTCGAAAAATGAATTAAAAAACCTTAGACAAACACCCTGTAGAGACGAAACGCTAAAGGTTTAAACCACAAAAATATTCACAAAGTAATGGATCAAGAAATCAAATCAAGAATCAATTAGAAGAAGACACAACGATAAAATTAATTCAAACAATTCATCACTAATTACTTACCTGGCTGATCAACGAGGCAATACAATAATCACGATCTCCAAAGCCAGCAATCTCAATCGCAATCCAACACTTAGAATATTCTAGTTCTCTTTGTTTGAGGACTTTTACATTTTCCTATGATATAGATCAAATTTAGAGAAAGAAAATTAGAACCATACGCATTAAGCAACAACAATCCAAGTTCAGTGTGAAGAAAAAAAACACATAATTCTAAAGTAATTAATTCAGGAAGATGATAACAAAATTGAGCCAAAAACTCATCAAGATCGTAAAGAAAGAAGTGATATTACTTTGAAACAGACGCAAATAGTCTCGAACCCAAAACCTCTAAGTCATTAAGTAAACATTGATGCCGCTTGAGCTATTGCTCTATTGGCGATGTGATCTCTAATCGGCAAGAATGAGATGGAAAAAAAGTTCACAAGTTTGATATTACGATTTAAGAAACAAAAATATTTTAAACGTAAAAAAAAAACCAAATAAGGAAAACAAGAAAACACATAACAAAAAAAAAAAATGTTAGGAAAAGAAGATCACGACAGAGAATAAGTAATATGAATCCAACCACTAAGTTATTGTTTATGCATGAAAGTGTTACAAGAAGCAAAAAGAGGAAGATTTCTAGAGGTTTAAAATTACAATGCAGAAATTAAAGAATGAAAATTCCAGATTTCCTATTTTGGAACATTTAGATGTCAAAGCTTGTCCTTATAAATGCAAATGACCTTTAGAAGGGTTAGTTCGGTCCATTTAAAACATATATACCATTTTGTCTAGCATTTAAGTCATGCAATTGACTTTTGACTTCTTATGTCTTATTTTCTACAAAATGCAATTAGTAGCTTTTTTAGTCCTTTTGTATTCCAAGGCATGCACAAATTTTTGGCATTTAAAATGACTTGTAATACTTCATTTTGAACAAATTGGATGAATTAAAACTTAGTTTTCTTGAACCTCATTTAATGTTTCATTTCTTTCAAATCTTGCTTTAGGTTTGATGTTAAATCAATTCATTAGATTAGTCTTGATCAAACTAATTCTGGAGTGAATTGTCTTAGAATCTAAAAGTGACAATCATAGATTCTAAATTTGATCTAAGTTAACTTAAATTGTGAGTTTTTACAAGTATTCTAGAAAAATCTCTAATTTGGTAAGAATCAAGCAACATTGGGCGTATTAAGGAAACTTTTTTTATAAAAAGAACCTAAATCTCAGGAAACCGAACAAAATAATAACAAAACCAGTATAAAAAACAAATTTTAAATAATAATAATAAATAAATAAATAACTAAACAAGAAAAGCGAAAAAAAAAAAAAGAAAATTACGCAAAAAGAAAGTAAATCCAGGTCAACGTTACGAACGTTTGCCTAATGTGTGTAACGTCTCATATTCAAATATCCAATAGATAAAATATATTTGAGACTTGTTGACTAATATACCCAATAGATAAAATATATTTGAAACTTGTTGGCCAATATACCCAATAGATAAAATATATTTGAGATTTGTTGGGCAATAAAATCTAGTAGAAGAGAATAAATAGTCTAAAGTGTTATATGAATTAAAAAAGTTTAGCCATATTTTCATCTCGAACCCTAATCTCTCTCTAATATTTTCTCAAATTATTCACCTTTCTTTGCCCTTTGATCCTTTGTAAGTGCATCATCAATCAACTCTCTCCCTAAGATCACTTAGTTTTTAGTTTAAACATTCAACGATAATCGAAGGTGGGAGATTCGAACCTCGTACTCTTTTCGATAAAGTATTTCTACTCTTCATCTCACTTTATTCTTAAAGAAAAAAAAAAATTCACAAATCACACTACACAATTATTCTCAAAACTCTTCAATAGAATAAAATCTCAAGAAAAACATAGAAAAGAATTTAAATTATTTTTACTCACGGCTACTGTGCGGCACACAAAAACCAATTTTCCTTTTTCTTATTTTCGGCACTCAGAGAACGGCGGCTGCAATTCCATTCCATTAATATATATATATATATATCGAATTTTTTCCTTTATTATTTTGTTGTTGTTTTTTTATTTTGACAAGTTTATTATTTTGTTGTTCTTGTTAGGATGGATGGAGGTTTTATTTTTTAATGAAATAATAGTGGTTAACGTTGTTTGTTTTGCAGAGAAAAGGTTTGCAAATATGGAGGTGAATAATTCATTTTTAGAGCCATTCCTTCAACGGGGTTATGTGTTCGCCCCCACGGACCAAGAGATTATCGAGTGTTACCTTTATGACAAAGTAGTTAATGTTAATAAGCAACAACGACAATTTAGTACCGCGGATGCTAATTCATATTATACATTACCCGAAATCGATATTTATAGTCTGCAACCATCCGACATATGGCAACGACTCCAAGGGATCGACGGCCAAGATATTCACTTTTTCGCCCAATTGAAAAAGAAGAAATCTCGTATGATTAGAAAAGTTGGCCCCGACGGCCATACTTGGAATGCTGAAGGTAAGGCCACTCCAATTTTTGAATTCAACGAGGACGAGGACGACGACAACGTCCACAGCACATTTATGATTGGTTCTTTGAAGAGCTTTCATTACGAGAATCCTAAATTGGCGGTTACCGATGAGGAATGTTCGTGGATTTTAAAAGAATACACTCTCCATCCCAATTCCGTACCGGTCGGGGTGGTACATGATTCCTATGTACTTTGCAAGCTCCGCAAGAAAATGTGGAAAAAGAGAAAAATGGAGCAACGTCCCTCGCAAATGGCAAACTATAATATTCAAATTCCTAGAAGAATAATTAATGAAGAATACCAACAAGCAGTTGGAACCCAACAATTTTGCATTGCCAATCAACGCTATTTGGAGGATGATCATATGAGTTGCATTTCATCGGAGGGGAATGGTTTGCAACCTCAAACTACGTAAGTAATTATGTCATTATTTATAATGAATTAATGTTAATTCTTTATTATTATTATTATTATTATTATTCAATAATTCTCTCATACACAATTTTAATTTTATAGGTATTCAACAACACAAATGGATTTCTCTAACCAAAATTCCATTAACATGGAGTCAACCCTACCAAATGAATTATATGGTAAAATGGAAGAAATAATTAGAAGCCAACAATTTTGCATTGCGGATGCCGA
>JBBMEF010026071.1:0-40578 GCA_037832685.1 Sicyos baderoa | reverse complement strand
AAACACTTAAAAACTCCAAAAATATCAGTACACAAAATTCAAGTTTGTTATCATCAAAACATTAATTAATTAATTAATTAAAATTAATTAATTTGAGATAATTGACCAAAAAGCCAACATTTTTGTAGTTACAAATGTACTTAAGTTCTAAAATATTTGTCGTCATAATCATTATTATAATTTAATATTGTAATATAAATACTTAATAATATCAATTACTATATTTGATTATTTTTTAAAAAAAAAACCCTATTTATAATTATTTTCTAGGTTCGACTAAACTTTATAAGTTTTTTGTTTTATTTTTTTTTAAAGGTATTCACTTTATTTTAGTTAGCTACAAAAAATTGGGGGAGGTGATGAAAGGTATTCACATTCGTTAGAAGGCTTTGCTCAAAATTGTCATTGTTCTCTCACAATTTCTTGTAATGGTTTCCAACTTTCTTAATGAAAACTGAAATTTTTAGCCAAATTCTAAAAACAATTTTTCTTTTTTTTGCAAACTTTTTTTTGTTTTCAAACCTTAAATAAATAAATAAAAGTGACGCATTTATTTTTAAAATATAATATTTTTTTAGTAAATATATACAAATATATTTATTTATTTATTTATTTTTGAGGATTTTTCATGAATAAAAAAAATGAAAGGAATTGAGTTGTAATATCCAAATTCACAAATGGATGGTTTTAATTGAAAATAATTAAGTGAAACAAATTGAAACCAATTGGTTAATTTGATTTGAAAACAATAAAAATTGAAATATTTTAATATACATAAAATAATTTCAAAAAGTTATCAAAATTAAAATATGAGGGCAAGAATTTGCTAGCCACCACAAATTCCATTTATTTTTGTTATTATGATTATTTTTAAAAAGATTAAAAAAAAAAAATGAATGATATGATCCCCCAACGTAAGAATTATGCCGCTAAGGATAACCAGTTTTACTACATACTCTTCCATGATATTCAAAATTATCTCTAATTCCAATTTTAAAATATACTATTTTTACAATATAACTTCTTTTGCATAGCTTAGCTTCACAGGTCGGGCGAGCCTCCTCTTCTGGATCAGGGGACCCAAGTTTTCCGACCTTGTTGATGGGTTCGAGCACGTCTGCACGTGCTCAATATATATATTAATCGAATCGAACTCTCACAAATCTATGATCTATTAATTTCATTGTTTGATAGTAATTCAGTTTAATACTAGAGTTACGATTTTAATCTTGAAAATTAATATTTAACTCGTTGTCTTCTTCCCCCAATTTGAATTAAAAATAAATAAAATTAAAATCTCACCAGAGAACCAATCCTAATTTTTTAAGTTGGATTGGGTTTTTCAAATTTTTTGAGCTACCGGTTCATTTGTATACTCCTATCTGCAATAGTTATGGAAGAGTATAGTCGGTGTTGATTTATAAAATCAATTGATGCTAAAACTCATCTTATACAACTTAGGGGGTGTTTGGGGCAAAGGAAATGATAATAGTTAAGAGGAAATTGTAATGAAAAGGAGAATAGGATGAGAAATGATTATGGGGAATAATGATTGTTTGGGGTGAAGGTAATAATTATGGAGAATGATTATTTATATTTAAAATAATGGTAATGATTATGAGAAAAATAAAATAATGAATATGATGTGAGTAAAAAATAGTGATACGATGTATGAAAAGAAAAGTCGTTGGAGAGAGAATAAAATGTAGTTGGAAGGAAAATGAAAAATATGATTGTGGGGATAATAATTCCCGGTGCCCCAAACATGGAGAATCATTCTCATTCTCATTCTCCCCTTATTCTTGGTGGCCCAAATACCCCCTTAATAATCTTGAGTTTACACGTTCGAATCTCTCCTCCATAATATTATTATATCAAAAACGAATTATACAACTTATGAGGGAAGTATGTTGTTTTACTGAATAACAAGTAGGGCCCACAGCAGTGAGTTCCATTGAATCCAATCCATCATGTTGTAAGCTTTGCCAATGACTCCAACTTGTCTGCCTTTTTATTATTTATTTATTTATTTTATTTCTATTTATCTTATTAAACGTCACCTGATTTAAGCTAACGTAAGCGTCTAAAGTCTTGGGACCTTGGAATTTGGAAACTCTACAACTTTATAACTTTTTAGAGAAAAAAAAAAGGTATGGAATCTTAGATTTTATTTTATATTTTTTTAATTTGCGGATTTCAATAAATATGTATTTATTATGAAATTTAGAATATGTGATTCATGATGTAAATGTTAATAACAATTTAATTTTGAAATGCAGAATAATATTTAAAAAATATCAACATTAATTATATATATAGCATTGGGAATTATATGAACTCAATTCACTTTTTGTTAAATTTAAGTGTGTGTTAAATACTATAGTATAAATTATATGATATAACGAATTCTGATTATACAAAATTCTCAACATAAAATATGTTCATAGATTAGTTCATAATAATTTATATCAAACAGGCTATTATAACTAATTTTATGGATTATAACTAATTTTATGGATTATAACTAAAATATTAAATACATTTTGAACAATTATTTGAATGAGAGCAATTTGAGTATACCCCGAGTAGCACTCCCACCGTAATACCATCCATGTGGCACATTTGGTGCCACACATGTCATGTCTCTTTTTTTACTTTATATTTATTATTAAAAAAAATTAAAAAAAAAAAAAAGAAAAGAAAATGTGTGACTCTAAATGAAAGGTATCACGGTGGGGGTGCTACCCGGGGTGCACCCAAATTGCTCTCTTATTTGAATTCAAATTCAAATTCTAAATCTGCTACCAAACAACGAGAAATAATTGCATGTTGCATCCTCTATTATAGTCAAATCTTGACTTTTTATTATTTTTGTTATTTTTTTAAGTAGTTATTTCTCAAAATTACAAACATAATAAATGACTAAAATTTAGCCAATTAAGTGGTTGCATGCTACTCGGGCATCATGCAATTATTTCTCTCAAACATATATACATATGAAAACATGAAATACTGTTGTATTTAAATTGAATCTCTTAAGCACCATAATCAAATTTCATATAATGTATTTATTACCATGTATCTTTCTTTCCTTTAAAAAAGTATGTGAATGTTAACCAAAATTTTAAAATAAAAATAAGTTACTTTGGTTTCTAAGAAGAGTAAAACCCCTACACATGCATGTATAGGGGAACCCTACCTTTTAGGTATGTAGCATCATTGAGTGCCACAAAAAATTCTTTTATTAAGAAAGTCTATTAAAAATTAGTAAAATTTGTGTTACACTCAATGGTGCCACATACTTAAAAGGTAGGGCTCCCCTATGAGGGGGTGTTTTACTCTTCTAAGAATATATGTAGGAGGTATATATCCAAATATAAATATATATATATATATATATATGTTAAACACTAAGGGCATGTTTGTCCCATGAACAAATGGTGGAGTTGGCTTGGTTTGTCTTCTATTCCATGTTTGCCTCATAGACTTACATAAGTCCATCCAATTCCTATCCAACTTCGTGTGTGAGTCTCACGTTTTTATTTAAATATTAAAAAACTACTCGATTTTATTTTTTTTATTACGCTAAAAACTTCAACAATTCTCTTACCTCACATCAAACATAATTTTATTATTAAAAAATTATTAAATATCCATTTTTTTATTTAAATAAAAACTTCAATCATTCTCTTACCATCACATCAAACATAACTTTATATTTTATTTTCTTCTTCCCAAACATAAACTTATTTCACTTATCTTATCTTCTCTTCTCATCTCAATTCAATTCAACCCAACTCATCCCCTCAAAACCAAACATGTCCTAAGAGATGATCTCATCTTATCGATGTGAAGTTCACTCTTAAAAGCGTGAAGTCACAAATAGATAATGTAACTCAAGATTATAGAAGATGTTTAATCTTAGTTCGAATCCTCAATCTAGGGCGTTACACCTAACTCAACAAGTTGTAATCTCTCAGTGGAGTTGAAGGGGATTTGTATGGATTTTGGTGGGTGGAATATTAATTTGTATGTAAATTAATTATAAAAGAAAAAGTATACAATTTAATTTGAGAAAGTCACTAATTGTACTTTAAAAATATGGGTGGATATTTGAACCCCCCAAACTTCTTTAAAGGAAGCTGGAAGTGGTTTCTTAACCACTAATACTCAGGTTTCAATCATTTTCATTACTTAATTAAGTTAGATAAAATTTATAAATCAAAAGATTAATGCTAAACTCAATATAAATTATGAAGGGAGAGCTTAACCACTTAAATTATGTCAATGTTTACAAAAGCAACATGCATTAATAGGGGCATAACCTTGTGGAAATTTGAGGGGTGGGATCAATATTGAAAATGATAGAAGTGATGGTGTAAGAGAAATGTCTTATTTATTGGTAATTAAGGTGAAACATTATTAAGTAGATTCTTAATTAGTTGGTAGATAATCAAGAAGGAGATCATTGAATAAAAATAGAAGTAGTTGGTGTCTGGTGATAGGGTCTTACAAGAAATTAGGTGTATATATTTTCATATTAATAAAAAGTACTTTGATTAGACTCTAAAATAAGATAATTAATACATTTTTAGATCTTGTGTAACATTTCATGTCCATGGTTTATATTAGGATTTGAAATTCGAATTTCGCTTTTGACAATTTAACATTCTCTCTAGATTAATATCTCCTAAACTTTTTACTATCCAATCATGCTTCATAGTTCATACCTATTTGTCTTGAATTATTTTTAAGAGTGAATACTATGATCTCTACCAACATAAATTCTTTCAAAATATTTTATCAATCGTTCATAGATTTTTTAAGAACAAAATTTAATAATTCGTCTAACGTAAGATTACTTCAAGCCAAAACATGTTTTACTTGTATGTCAATTGGATATAGTTTGATTTATTCATATATCATTCCTTTAATTCGAATCTTATATGCCTACTCATTTCTATTCGATTCGGTTTGTCCTTATTTGATTGGGAGAAGTTTCATTTTGATATCATTTGTGTAATGATTTAAACTTAGGATTTTGAATGATTTGGCTTATTGGAGCCCCGACATTCCACTATCTCCTCATACAAACACAGATTTCATTTTGTATGTAATTGTCTTAAATCAGATAATTAATTTTGTAATTATAATTTAATCAAGGGAATTTTGCACGAATAGATCAAATTGATAAAATATTTACAATATTAGACAAATTTTAAAAAAATTAATAACTATGCTCAAATATAGGTATAAAGTAATACTTTTTATATTGAATAACTAATACA
Source organism: Sicyos baderoa (assembly GCA_037832685.1). Lineage (NCBI taxonomy): Eukaryota > Viridiplantae > Streptophyta > Magnoliopsida > Cucurbitales > Cucurbitaceae > Sicyos > Sicyos baderoa. Next base: position 35,290 of record JBBMEF010026071.1, on the reverse strand, counting down.
TAATAGAGTATGATGAATATTATTTATATTATATATTTGACTATAAATGCTAAATATTTCAAATTTATCTAGATTTATATTTATTTTGTAAAATTGGACTATTCAATATAATTTCTCTTTAATCAACCACAAAATTTAAGTAATTTTAATAAAACCCACGGTGTAGGTTACCTTTTAGAGCCTATAAATTATTATTTATATAACTTTTGGGTAAATTGCTACTCAACTTGTAATTCCCTTATTTGATTGGGAGAAGTTTTATTTTGATATCATTTATGTAATGATTTAAATTTAGGATTTGAAAGAGTCGGTACGGTAATATTTCTCTCTCAATTTGTACTAAAAAAAAAAAAAAAAAATTGCTACAAACAACGGTTTAAACTCTTAAACTTAACTAGCTAGATGAATTATATTTTATCATAAACTCTTAATTTATCAAAATTATTTCTTTTAGTACATATCGAAAAGGAGAACAACAAATCTTACATAAAGAGTATCACACGATCGAACTTGTGATATAATGGTTAGGTTAAAATATTATTTTGGCCTTTAAACTTTTATTCTATTTTAATTATCTAATTTTAGTCTTTGAACTTTGAAGATGACATCATTTTTGTCCTTAAAATTTTAAAAATTCAAATTCGCTTAGATTGAAGTTTATTTCAGTTTAGTTCTTCAACATTCTGAACAAAAAAAAAAGTATGAAAAAAATTGTTTATTATTCTTTAAATAAAAATAATCATCATTCTCTATAAAATTTTAAAATAAGTTCAGATTTTGTCATTACTTTTATTAAAATTATGAGTTATATTGAACCAATTTCGATTAATGCCATCTTCAAAATTATCATAAAAACCAATAAAAAAAAATCCAGTACAAATTTGAAATTTAAAGAACCAAAATAAAAATAAATTTCAAAGTTTAATTCAAATTTTTTTAACTGATGTTATTTTAACCTTAATTAATTAATTTTTAAAAAGTGTAGAGAGGAAATTGGTAGGTTAGAAGGTGGGTAATTGGGGGAAGAGAGCGTGACTGACAGTCAAGTCTGTGGCAGTGACAACGGGTAGACGGGCAGGCGGGCAGGGCAGAGTGGGTATCTTCAACTTGCAATCTTTGATCCCATTCCTTCCATATTCACTGTCCAAAACCTTTTATTTTCTTTTTCTCTTTATTTTTTACACAAATTTTCTTATTCTATATTTAAACATAAATTCTCTTCTCATTGGAAATAAAAAATTTATTTTTTTCCATGATTATGTTTACTCTTACGAATCAATTTGACATTTTTTTTGAGATTACAATAATTGGGGGGCGGGGAAGACTCGAATCCAATACTTTAAAGTCATTAGGTACACAACGATGCCGGTTGAGCTATTACTCGGTTGGCACGAATCAATTTGACACTAAATTCGTGTGTTAATGGTTTATGCATTATATATAATTGAGGAAAAACTTACCATTAATGTTTATCAATAAATTTCTTAAAATATATATTTTCTTTTATATTACTATAAAATATTCCTTTTTTTCGATAGGGGATCTTAATATTAAATAGATAATCAAAAGTTTTAGTATAAAAAATTTATATGCGCTGATTTTTGAAAAAATTATATGCAACCTAAGTGGGATAGAAATGTATGAATAATTCAATAATTTAATATAAAATAATATTCATTGCTTCGTGAGTAAGAGTTTAAAATATTTTTTCTTTAAAAGGAAAAGAGTTAAAAAAAATATCTAGTGAATTATTTAATATTTATTTGAACTTTTTCTTTAAAAAAGTATTTAATTGCATTTTTATTAAATAAAAAAAAAAGTGAATGAGAATTCGTGAAAATCCATGCTATCAACAAAACAAAATGTTGATTTTTTTTTTAAAACAAAAAACAAAATAAAATAAAGTGAATTTTGTTTTGTACATATGGATTCAATTGAGTAAGTTGTGTTTGATAGTAATTAAGATTTAAGGGTTGTCGGTAAACCAGTTCAACATCAATGTTACGAGCGAACCTTAGAATAAGCGATATTTGTAATTTCTCTTCCCAACTTGTACTAAAAAAAAAATTGAAGAGTTGTGGTAATCTTTATACTCATAAACACATCAATGTTGTATTAGAAAAAATTATTTTATTTCATGTGAATTTAATATATTTAATAATGCATAATATAGATCGAATGGATCGTTAATCCGATTGGTTATTTAATTTGGTTTTAATTTATTTTCACTCCACAATCACGTATTCGAACCTATAACTTGTATTAGTTATTTCATGGTTGAATGTTGGATCTTCATTTTGTTTGAACTAAGAAATACTTTCTATTTTTCAAAAATGTTTTATTTGTTTTTATTTTGAAACTCATCTTCTTTTCTTTCTTTTTTTAGGGATTTTGAAACTCATTTTATTCTTGCTTTTTGAAACTTTTACATTGCATTAGCATTTTAAAAAAAAAATGAAAAATGCATTAATATATATATATATATATATATAGCGCGTGATTTAAAAAACACAAATTCGTAAAGCATAAAGTTTCTATTAAATGGCATTTGAAATTAAATAGCAGAGATCAAGTACATTTTATCTAAAAATAAATCTATTAAATATTTCACTATTTTAATTAAAATGGTTATAAATCGAAATAAAATTTTGTGATATATTATTCTAAAATGTTATATTTGGTGATAAATATTCTCTCATCCAATTCTTTTTGTTAATCGAGAGAGAATCTTCTCCGATATTATTGAATTCCGACAGGACGCCTTTATTCAAATTATTTTGGCATTGAATTCCCTCTCCATTGTTTGTTTGGTTATTATTTATTAGTCCCAATTTCTCAAATAGTAACTTTATTTATTTTGCAAAGTTTTTTTTTTTTTTTAAACAATATAATTGCGAGTAAGTTTATTTTGTTCCTTCAAAATTTATATATAATTTTGAAAATAGAAATAATTGCATAGCAGCATGCATCCCTCATTATAGTCAAATCTTAACCTTCTATAATTTTTATTATTTTTTAAATAGTTATTTTTCAAAATTACAAACATAATAAATGGTCAAGATATAACCAATTAAGTGGTTGCATGCTCCCCAAACAGCATGCAATTATTTCTCTTTTGAAAATAATCCAAAAACATGAAAAACCAAGGATTATACATTTATTCCAAGAGCAACAAATGAAAAATTAAAATTTAAGGAGAAATAGAACAACATTATCAAACATTGTTTGAGAGGTGTAAATGTTGATGCTTTAAGGGGAAGAATTTTTGTATAGAACCATGATATTCTTCTTTTGCCTTATACAAAAAGCTCCACGAAAAATTATGAGTAATTTAAGACCACAAATTATTTGATAAGATCTGACCTGTTTAACTTTCTAGACATCTCAAGTAAGAATTTTAGTCCATATAAAATTAAAGATGTCAATTTTTTTTAATAAATACTAAAATTAATTATTTTTGTTCTTATAGAATATGGTTCGTCATTAAACTAAGATCAATATCCACACGAGGTACTAAAACAATTATATTTGATTAAAAAAAAAATTGAAACTGTTATATGGCTTTTTTATACATGAGTATAGTGGAGGGAGTGGATAAATAAATAAATATATATATATATAAATGAAGTTAATTTTGTTTAACGAAAAAGCCAATCTAGAATTGTAACTCAACAATGGATGTATTAACTTTTAGTTATGAGCTTGAATGTATCTTATCCAATTATAATTGAACTAAGAAGGATAAAGAAAATAATATGTTAATTAAAAGGATATTTAAATTATGACAAAATAAACAATATATACCTTAGTAAATTGAACGAGATGTTACAATATGTATCCGCCAATGGAAGCTAAGATCAATTTAAAAAAAAAATAATAGTAATATACATTTCTTAAGAACAAAAAAAAAAAAATCAAATTAAAGAAAGTGTATTAACTCTCTCGATACAAACTAGACAATAACTAAATTTAAAGGACACAACAAATTTAACTACAAAATTAATTTTGATACTTCATAGCTACGTGACTAGACCAAAAAATGAGACATTGAATAAAAAGAATGAATTCAGCACAATCTAGTCCCATCAAGTTGTGGAAATTCCCAATCCCTAAAATATACCTAATTATATTCAAGGTAATTTGGTGTAAACATCCCAGTCTAATATTCATATTTTAATCATAGCAAATTTTTAAAAATATTACATACAATATAAAATATTTAGTTTAATTAAATTCTATCATTTTCATTTTTTTACTCAATTTTGACATTGTAGATTTTTTTTCCTTTTTTTTCTACCAATGAAAAATCTCCCATATTTAATGATTAATTTGGCAAAGAAAAAGAAAAGAAAAAAATAATAGAATTTTGGTTTTTTCTTTTAGGATTTATGAGTTTTGATAAATATTAAATATTGGTAGTCAACAAAAGCAATAGTTTAGCAACATAAGATCAAAAATTTATAGGTTAATGTATCAAAAAAAAAGTTATGGGTTAAAAAAATGATATAAAAATAAGTTTAAATTTCAAAAAAAAAAATCGAATAATTATTCCACAAATATTTTAACTTTTATTTTACAAGATTATAATTTTTATTTTCCACAAATATCATGTGTTAGATCACCATCCAATGTATGAAAATGAGAAAAGAGGTTGGTTTGGTTGATTATTTATAAAGAAAAGAATATATAAAATCAAAAGGCTGAAAACCAGTGGGCAGTGATAGTTTGAAGGAATAGGTGAGTGTCTCTTTCTTGGAACATGGACTCTGGATTTCTGAAATGCTAAAATATATAATATTTATATGTCATAAATATCTTATCTTATAACATAATTCAACATTTTCTAGATAAATGTTTCCTACTTTATTATTGGGTTACCAAAAATTTTGCCAACATATTTGCACATATTAGGGTGCAACTAGTTTCAGACCTTTTTGGTCAAAATAAGTGACATAAAAACAAGGAAACATTTTATGATAATTTTCATCTATAGATTGATTAGCCATCTTTTATTGTCTACATAAATTAGAAATATTAAATATTTATAAATATAGATAAATTTTAAAGTATTTATATAAATAATTATTAATATGCATTAATATTTATTATGAATACTTATTAATAAAATATTATTTATTATAAATAGATATGTCCAAGTAGTAGGGTGCAGACGGATGATTTATTGTTTTCATTCTTGTCATTCTTTTTAATTATATTCTCGCGATAATAGTGGATTTTACAAGAACAGAGTGTGAAACTTGCGAGAATGGGATTTTGCACGAATAATTATTCTTCATTTGATTTTTTTTCAAATCTTCAGTACAATATTATATCTTTTCATAAATTGACAAATACTTCATTCTTAATCCTTATAAAAAGGCAGTTTTTCATGTATAATAAAAATTGGTTAAAAAATTGCATTTATAGCACAAAATTGAAAATAATTACACATATATCAAAATTTTGAATGATTGAACTCAATCACTCAAAATTTTGGTATAAACGAATTTTTGATAAAAATGTACTATAATTTTAATAGAAAGACCTATACGTAACAAATTTCCTATAAAAAAAAAAACATAATTAATATTTATTGTATATATGTATTATAAATTATAAATGGGATGGAACTGGGAAGTGGTATTATAAATGTGGACTCTAGCAGTTTGACTTATTGAAAAAGTCATTTATGTCTTTAGTACTAACTACAATTAAATTGTTATATGGTTGTTTTCATATAAAGGTTGGTGCAAGACTTCATTAACTATTTGAATTGTAAATAAATGGCCTTTTTTAAAGATAAATAAATGGCAATTTAATACATCTGCTAGTCCATCTATTTTTCAGTTTTACATCTTTGACTTTCCTAATATAGTTAATGGATTGCTTCAATACTTTTTTTTTTTTTTGTTTATTTTGAAAATCTTGAAATTTGCATTAAAGAATATAGAAATCTAGATGCATTACATAACGATGAAAAAATAACTTTAAAATTTAAAAGAATATAGAAATCTAGATGAAAAGAAAGAATATAGAAATATAGAAATCTAGATTGCTTCAATATATACCTTTAAAATTTAAAGCCTCTACCCTACTAGGCATTTGGAAACCAATTTCAAAATACATTTAAATTTATAAAATGGCAGATCCCAATAATAAATTTATACCATGGTCATATAAAATCTCAAAATTCATTTGTGATCACAGTGTAAAACTAGATCACCAAACAATTAAAGGATGCTATCCATCACTTGGATAAAAAAAAAGAAGAGTGAATTCAAACCGCTGCATGTTCTTTTAGTTTTTATTTTTTAGTACATGGAAGAGGGGGAGACTAAAGCTCTCAACGAAGGCCAAATATTAATTATTGAGATAGAATTTATCACTTTGATATTAAATTCGATTATAACCAAACTATCAGCACACTAGTTCATTTGGTTCCCTTACCTTTTGATAAAGTCTATCATATTATGTGAAAGCTAAAAATAATAATTTGTAGGTTAAAATATAAATTTAATAATTTAAATAAAGTTGCAGTTCTTATAATTTTAAAAAATAAAATTTAGTCTTTATATTTGAAAAAATATAAAATTTAGTTTTTATAATTTTAAAAATTAAAATTTAATTTAATAGTGTCACAAAACCTACAAATTAATTATTGTCATTTTAATTGCTGACGACTAAGTAGTTATTTTGTGTCAATTAAATGACTAAAAAAATCATATAATTTGAACTTCCATGTATTTAATATATTAACGATATAAAAACTATATTTTAGAGTTAAAAAAAAAAAACTATATTTTAAAATTATAAAAGATTATTATATTTTAATTTTTAAAATTTAAAATTCAAACCTTATAGATTTTTAAAAAAATATATTCTAACTTTTGAAGTGTAAATACTAAACTCTAGTTCTCTTCCATCTATAATTAAATATATATTTTACCCAAGTTTTTAAATATTTGGTTGATATGTGTATTTGAACAAAACCAAAAATAAAATGAGGCCAGACGTAAAATATATTATATACATATCATACCCCACCATATAAATAGAAAAATAAAATGTGTATATATAGATGGATAAGTAAAATTCTCAAAAAATATAATAAATTATATTGGTAAATTCAATAATCGGGAGTTTCTAAAAAAAAATAATAATTAAATAATCGGGAATTCGTAAATGTAAAAAAAAGGAAATATTAAAAAAAAAACGGCCAAAAATGTCGGGTGGTGATCATGTGCAATAAATACTCCTAAAATTCTTTCCATTTAAAGTCACAATTCTTAGGCTTACAATCCCCCTTTCATATTCGGAAAATATTGGAAGAATCTCCAAACTCTAAATATTCTTCCCTATTTAACCTTCAAATTAAGAACCCATCACACAATCAAAATTAAAATCGCTCTTCATTCCATCAATGGAGTGGATTCGAGGTCATGAACTGGGTCGTGGAAGCTTTGCAACAATCAATTTAGCGAAAATCACAAAGGGATTTCATCACTATCCGCCATTAATGGCGGTAAAATCCTCTGTTTCATCATCCTCTGTTTCGCTGAAGGACGAGAAGCGAATTCTGGATCGAATTGGGAATTGCCCACAAATCGTTACTTGTTTTGGCGATGGATTTAGCGTCGAAAAGGATGGGGAGAGGTATTATAATCTGTTTTTGGAGTACGCCGACGGCGGGAGCTTAGCGGATTCTGTGAAATTCCACGGTGGCGGGTTGCCAGAATTCGATGTTCAACGGTACACGGCGGCGATTCTTGGTGGGCTCCGGCGAGTTCATGGAAGAGGGTTTGTTCATTGCGATTTGAAGCTTTCGAATGTGTTGGTGTTTGGAAATGGCGAAGTTAAGATCGCTGATTTTGGGCTTGCCAAATTGGTGGCGGCGGAAACAGAGGAGAAATTTGAGTGGAGAGGGACGCCGATGTATATGTCGCCGGAGACGGTGAACAGCGGGGAGTATGCGCCGCCGTGTGATGTTTGGGCGTTGGGTTGCGCCGTCGTGGAGATGGCGGCAGGAATTCCGGCGTGGAATGTTTCGCCGGAGATGGATGTATTTGGGCTGATGATGAGAATCGGAGCCGGAGATGAAGTGCCGGAACTGCCTGAGAGTTTGTCGGCGGAGGGGAAAGATTTTCTCCGACGGTGTTTCGTTAAGGATCCGAGGAAGAGATGGACGGTGGAGATGCTTTTGAATCACCCATTCGTCGCCGGCGCCGGCGAAACTGTTACATTGAAGGAAACGGAAATGATGACGAAATCGCCGACGGGTCCTTTCGATTTCCCGGAATTTGTTTGTTCTTCTGATCAAGGTTGTGACGATTTCAATTTCTGTTGCTCAAATTCCTCGCCGGCGGAGACGATGAGTAGACTCCGGCGGGTAGTGACGGAGAAGCCTTTGGATTGGTCAGTGACGGAAAGTTGGGTGACAGTCAGGTGAGGGTATGGGGAGAATTATTTTTTGTAGATAAAAGAGGAAAATATTTTTTGTGATAGATTATTCCAGGGTTGTTTGCGAGACAGTTTTGTCATTCTGTAAATAATTATCAGTGTTGCGTCAGAGCAAATTCAACTTGGAAATTTAATGAAATTTATCCTTTTATTTTTGGTAATTGTGATTTTTAGCCCAACTTTTTTCCTTTAAAAAATTCAACAAATTATTTTTGGTAATTGTGGTCTCTTCCTCATAATACATAATAATTAAAAAAAATAATAATATATATTATATAATGGAGGGATTTTGCATAATCTTTTGGTTATTTGATCTTATAAATGTTATTTGAGTTGGGCTTCTTTTGACATACTCAATAGGATTGGAAGAAAACTTAAAATATATATAATTTCTTTTTGATTTCAAATACTTACCTTATTGTTATTGATTGAGTTGTAAAAGTAGTTAGTTTTTAGGTTTGTAATATAATTTTAATTTGATCCATATATTTCATAATTAAACACTTTACTTAAATATTTAAATATTCCACACTTTTAATCTTTCGAACAAAATTTCTATACTTTCAAATATCAAATATTATTATTGATATATGGTCAGTAAGAGTTGAACTCTATTTTATACAATCTAATAACCATGAATTATTTTTACACTTTCAAATGACAAATATTTAACTTCACACTCATATATTAATAGATTTCTACACTTTCAATCCAATATATAATAGTGTCACAACCTAGGACCACTAGTGCCCAGATATACATAAGTTAGGCTCTGGTTGTTCGATTAAAAAAGACCAAATATATAATAATATATTAACAAAATCAACGGTATAATATTATAGGTTTACAGTATTAAAACTGATTTATTAACACTTAAAAGTCTTTGTGAAGTATATTGGGTAGATATAATTTTGTAAATAAAATATTGTTTATTGATTTGATTAAATTGGGCTAACTAAAATGATTTCGATTAATTAAACAAGACATCTTACTTACTAGTGGTAGATGTAACGTAGACCCCATCCCCAATCAACTTGAAAACAATCATATATTATTTTGTATTAAAAATAAATAAATTGAAAATTCCACCACCTTCATAATCGTATATTATTTGAATTCATAATCATATATTATTTTAATCTAAAAAAAAATATCATATATTATTTTATGAACCGTAGACGCTTTCCTTCTATCTACCTATGATATTGTTCCCAATCTAGACTTAGCAATGAAAATCTCAAGATGCATTTTTGTTGTTGCAATTATCAAATCCGTTACCACATTAGAGGTTCGAGGTTTGGAATTGACGACGAATTGTAATGGAGAAGAGGTTTTGGGTGTCAGCCTCCTATTGGGATCATCTGGTACCTTTTTCGATGGAGTCATTTATTGGATCGCAAACAATAGAAAAACAAATGAGTTTGTGATATATGATATGGATGTTTAAACTGAAACATTTCAAACCATTACTATCTTGAACATTGGGTCTTACTCTACTGACTACGGTGCCTACATTATACCATTCAACGACACCGTGTATGTGTAATTATAAAAATGCTCAGGAAGAGGCATGTGTGAGTTATGAAATCCAAATACTTATGAATTAGAGAAGTTGTTGTTGATTTATCGTGCTCTTTGAGTTTCGCTTATTAAAACCTTTGAAGATGAAGCAAAATTATATTTTATAGGCGATAATGTCTTATTTTGCTTTGATAAAGCTGGAAAGATGACCAAGATAAATACATCATTTAGTTTAAACAACACGAGAATTCTAAACGACGCTCTTCATATATGATCTTTCAATTTTGGTTATCTCTCAAAGATTTTCGCCAAAAAAGGCTAAAACATAGTTTTATATTTATGTGTTTTGCATGTTTCAATTATTGTTAAATTATATGTCAGCATTGTATCTACGTCCAGCTTTATGTGTGTATGTTAAATAATTTGAGAAATTAAGTTCAACTAATAAAGTTGATACTTACTATGTTTACTTGTTTTCAAATGCACATAGAAAGTTAGGCTTGTACAAAATCAAGATGACAAAGGAGACAAAACAAGCTTTTGGAATGATGAATGGTTGATGGATTTGCTAATTTTATTATTGTTTTATTGTTCTTAAACTCGGTTATACATTTCAATACAAGCAACTCTAGTTATACTTGATAACTTTAAATATATGAAAGTGGATTCCTTCCATTGTGTTCCTCTATTTGTTGTTGTGTTCTTTGCGTCTCCATTAAGATTGGGTTGATTCTTAGTTATTTTGAGGATATTTTTTGTTGAATGCTTGTAAAATCTAAATTTGTATGTTCTTTGCAAAACTAATGAAGAGACGACTTTGAAACATATATATATATATATATATTTTTAATTTTGTCATTGTAGTTGCTCGTTTAGAAAGTTTTTAACTGCCAATAAAAATAGAGTCCTAATAATATATCTTGTACCTGGTAACCGAGTTCAACGGAGAGGAATTTTGGCATTTAGTTTTTGAAAGCAAATCAAAAAAATAAATAAATGTTAAAGGATAATTTATATTTATTTAAATAAAACTATTTAATGAAAATTTGTAAGGAATAAGTTAAATCGTGTTTTTGTCTCATCAAAATGAATATCATGAATATAGAGATTAACTATAATCTTATTTATGAAATAATCATTTCCATAAACTCTATAAAGTAGATATTAGGGTTTATGAAATGACTACAACATTTGAAACTCTTAAAATATCAAAGAGTAGTTATGTATCCATTCTTATCATCTTTCAAAACATATCATCGAACAGTTGATCTTGGTGTGAGTCACATTAAGAAATACTTTATGGAATCTCAAAAAGATTAAAGGGATTATGGTATTGAGTGTTCTGATTAAAACCCCTAATTAAAGTTGTCAACTTGATTAAGAAACATAAGCACCTTTTTGATTAATTCAAGTTTCAAACAAATCAAATGTTCAGTCTCAATTTGCTTTCAGTGTGCAATGAGATCATTTTCTTCAACGACCACATGCAATAATTATGAGATAAACATGATCATAACATTCTCTCCCACTTAAACGATTGACATCCCTATCAACTATCTTTACTCAAACTCATATATCATACGAGCAACATGTCCTGTATGTTCTCGAACAACTTTCGCACATTTTAACTTTGTCTACATATCATATTTATTTATTATTAGCACCTGAAAGGCATTCCTCAATAAAATTGTTGAACAAGGGCAAGACACTCACCTTGTTGACTTGAAATTTGTTGTTGTACTATCTCCGACTTTATAAGAACTTTACTAATTTATTTATTTTAATAAATAAAACCATTTCCCGCCATAAACCCACAAGTTCTTCCCGCCATTTCGACTGCAAACCCTCACCAACAAAATCCAAGTATTCCCCAGCGCAGCGCCGTCAAGGTTAATATCGGCTCAGACATGGCGGACGAGCAGCCTTCTACCGGTAATCGCCGGCGGAGCAGAGGATCTGAGGCAACCACCCGTCTTCAGGCTCTGGAACGTCTCAAAGCGATCCGCAGCGGCGGCCGTCGATCGGAAGCCGGCGGTTTCCAAGTTAAGTTAGAGAATCCAATCTACGACACGATTCCCGAGGATGAGTACGATGCTCTCGTTGCCAAGCGTCGCGAAGAAGCCCGAGGGTTCATTGTTGACGACGACGGTCTTGGATATGGAGACGAAGGCGAGGAAGAGGATTGGTCAAAAGCCGGAGTTTGTTTCTCCGATGAGTCCGACGGCGAGCCTGATAAACCTAAGAAGAGGAAGGCGGAGAAGAAAGAATCCCAACCGAAGAAGCCTTCTTCTTCCTCTCTATCGGCGGCGGCGGCCATGATGGGGAAACAAAAGCTTTCTTCGATGTTCACTTCGTCGATCTTCAAGGGTAGAGATGATAAGAGTAAGGCCTTGGCTTCTGATAGTATTGTCGATGATGTGATTGCCGAATTTGCGCCGGATGAGACCGATAGAGAGCGGCGTCGAAAGGGGCAAATCGGCGCTTCGTCGATTTCAAGGAGTTTAGCGCCTGTTTCTGGTGTGAAGTGCGAGGGATTTACTGCTCGTAGTCATGATTTAACTGTTGGAGCTGAATTGGTTAAGAGTACTGACAATGGGAACCATGGAATGACTAGGGTTACAAAAAACAGTGATTTGGAGGTACAGAGAAATGGTGAAACTAAGGAATTCGATGCAATGGAGGATTTAGATTCTGAAATCAATCTGGATTCGGTTGCGCAATCACACAGCTCTTCGATCAAGGAAGATGTAATTGAAGACGACATGTCCAATGGGGTAGAATTGAAGGCGGATCCGTTAGTGAAGAAGGACCCGGTCTGTACTTTGAATGCTAAGATTAGCGATGTGAAAGACCCAGCGATGAGTGCTACCGCGGGATGGCAAGCAGTAATGAGTGAAGGGAGTGGAAATGTTGATTCTGCTGCACATATTTCTGAAGAGAAATCCGATTTCGATATCGACGCTGATGGCTCTCTTCCTTTCTATGTCGTTGATGCTCATGAGGAGCACTTTGGTGCCAATATGGGCACTGTTTATCTGTTTGGCAAGGTAATACTAATTTACTGCCTATCAGTCGTAGTTTTTTGAACACTTGCACATCTTTTAATGAATATTACTAATTTTTTGCCCATCAGAAGCAATTATGGGATTCGACTTGTACTAAGTGAACCCAGATGCAAAGAGAGATCATCTTGTGATGTAAATACACACAAAGTAATTATCGCACATTAGTTAGATAGGAGTAGTCCCCAAGGAGTGGCACAAGTGGTTGAAGACTTGGACTTTGAAGGTGTGCTTCCCTCAAGGTCAAGATCCCAGGTTTGAATTCACCTGTGACATTAATTTGTAGATACCTCCCGTGTCTTCATTCCTTCGATGTCTCCCAGTGCCTGGCCTAAGGACGGGCATGGTTACCCAGGGTGTAGTGGAGCGAATCTTCGATTTATGGGTTTCATAAAAAAAGAAAGTTAGATAGGAGTAGATCGTGAGTATATGAGTAAGAACAAACATCTACATTGATATCACACTTTTAGAGTGAAACAAAAAATAAAGCTACAAGGGCTTTCGTCCAAAGTGGACAATATCACACAAATGTAGAAATCTGTTGCAGTGTTGCTGTTTCTAACATCTTGGTTGACTTTGATCACCTATCTTCTTGTAATTAGGTCAAAGCTGGAGATACGTACCATAGTTGTTGTGTGGTGGTGAAGAATTTGCAAAGATGCATATATGCTATTCCAAGTGCCTCCTTTCTTCATTCGGAGGAGATGTTGAACCTTCAGAACGATGCCGAACAGTCTCAGCTTTCTCCTACAGATCTGCATACCAAGTTGCATGTAAGATGAGTATATGCTATCCACTCTTGTAACTGAATACGTTATGCTTGTCATCCATTGGTTTCTCTGAAGACATCTTTTATCTTGTATGCTTCTTTTAATGTGTACTCTTACTTTCTTTTCTTAGGAAGTGACCGCAGGATTAAAAAATGAGATAGCTAAGCAGTTGCTAGATCTCAATGTTTCATCATTTAGCATGGCACCGGTTAAGGTTTGCTCATTACATTTTTGTTTATTCCATACTAATACTGATGAAGTTGTGTAATGTCCAATTTTATTTAAATTCAACTACAATTTTATAATGTATTCTTGTTAAATTCTCATCGCAGAGGAAATATGCATTCGAGCGTCAAGACATACCTACGGGGGAAAATTATGTGCTTAAGATTAATTATCCATTCAAGGTATGATATTTGACACACGAATGCTATTTTTAATTTGAATTGAGTTTCATTTTTTCAGCATCTTGAACACCAAAATTTTGTAGATCTTTGGAGGTTAAAGTTCTTAAATATTCCTCGGGAAGGCACATCTCTTAGTTTTGTTTTTATTGTTTATTTATATATCTATTATCACTGCAATTTGGGAATTACTGACTATGGTTAAACTTGTGACAGCATCCCCCACTTCCTGCTGATCTAAAAGGAGAATCATTCTGTGCTCTCTTAGGAACACATCGGAGGTATAAATGTCTTGGAATGCTCGTTTTATCTTTTCTAGCACATCTCATATCCTTTCCTCCATTCTATCAACTATTTGAGCATGTGCGTTCATTATACGTTGTTGATGTAAGAAGTGATGATTTTAGCATGTCAATACATACAGTGCCCTGGAGCTTCTTCTAATTAAAAGGAAAATAAAGGGGCCCTCCTGGTTGTCAGTTTCAAAATTTTCGGCCTGTCCTGGTTCTCAACGGGTAAGGCTGCTTGGTCCTATCATAGTTGACTAATATTTATATGCGTAAAAGAAGCTTATACTATGATGATATTTTTATGAAGGTGAGCTGGTGCAAGTTTGAAGTGATAGTTGACTCTCCTAAAGATGTTCAGATTGCAACTTCATCAAGCAAAACTGTGGAGATTCCTCCTATGATTGTCAGTGCCATAAACATAAAGACGATTATAAATGAAAGGCAGAATGTCAACGAAATTGTTTCTGCATCTGTTATATGCTGTCAAAGAGCGAAGGTTAATTATGAACTATTGTTACTGTTATTGATTTTGCTTACATGTTTCTTCTGGTGACAACTGACAATTATTAATTTTCTTTTGGATGTTTATGCTAATTGCATTTGCCAATCAGCTTAAATGAATGTTGACCACTAATGGCTATTTTATGTTTGAAGGGTTATGCTAATGTACTTGACAATTGAAAAAGTCACAGTATCTATATGCTCGAGTGACTTGGTCTGCTTAATAGGAAGAATACAACTTTTAAAATAGAATTGTTGAATCTTTACAAGTTTTTTGACCAACCTCTCTGTAAGCCAGTAAGAATTATGTTGTGGGTTTGTTATTCTTGTTGCACACAACTCGAGTTTTGTATACAAAATGAATTTAAGAATGAAAGAGAGTTTGGAGTAATTGTAATACTAATAACTATTTTCATGCTTTTGATATATTTTCAATTGTTAAACTGAAGCTATTATTGTCAATGTTTTAAAAAAAATATTAGCTTATTTTTACTCTCAACTATACAGAGTATGATTAACCAAGTATAGAGAAATTATTTAACATTATTAAATTACTTACATTAACTACTGCTTGACATTTCAGATTGACGGTCCCATGTTGGCCACAGAATGGAAAAAGCCTGGTATGCTTAAGCATTTTACTATCATCCGTAAGCTTGATGGGGGCATATTTCCTATGGGATTTGCTAAGGACTCAACAGATAGAAATTTGAAGGCTGGATCAAATGTTTTGATCTGCGAGGGCAAGTAGGTTACTTATTAGTATGGTCCTAAAGTATGATTCTATTTCTTGTAGAAATTTCTCTCTTACTAGCAAAATTATAATATTAGTAGTGTTAGTATTAAGTTTTGTAATCCTTCAAAGAAAAAGTAGTGGTTGTATTAAGTTATAACTAGAACTTTTCTTTTGCAGTGAAAGGGCCTTGTTGAATCGATTGATGATAGAATTATTTAAATTGGATAGTGATGTTCTGGTTGGACACAATATCTCTGGGTTTGACTTAGATGTTCTTCTCCATCGAGCCCAGGTACGATTATCAGGAAATTGATATGAACAAAGTGGCAAAGTAATTGTTTTTTTTTAGAAGGAAACAAAACTTTTCATTGAAATTGGTTAAAGCTTCAAGCATCTTTACACCTTAGTAGAAACAACATAAAGTTTTGGAAAGCACCCCAAAATCTCAATCACAAAACAAAGGGTTTCCCCAGATTGTTTTATTCACCTTCACCCCTAAAACCAAACAAAAGCTACTTATTCACCTTTACACCTTACTAAAAATGTATCATACTTCCTTTCATTGTAATTTCCCCAGAAGCTAGCTTTTCTGTTTATCTATTTTCGTTTGAAGGTTTTTTTTTCTCTATAGATTGTTTTATTTAACTTGGATTTTCTTTTCCAATTTTATCTTGGAATTAACGTAAGGTTAATAGCTGACTTCCTGACGAGTCTATGAAACTATTCCAAAGCGAGTGTTTCATCTACTCATTAAAACTCCAATATTTTCTGAAGTTATTGTCTCCCATTACACATCTTATGTTTATTAGTACATGAATTATTCATACAAAATTGTATTGTCATACTGTTTCTTCAATGATCTCATGGAAGCTACATCCTAGATATGATTCCTCGTTGGATGGCTGACTAAATGACTAGAAAAAGATGCAATTTTCCTCATAAGTTTTTCTATTATATTACAGTTTTGTCGAGTACCAAGCAGCATGTGGTCCAAAATAGGTCGCCTTAAGCGGTCTGTTATGCCTAAACTTGGAAAAGGAGGGAACATTTTTGGGTCTGGAGCAAGTCCAGGAGTCATGTCTTGCATTGCTGGTCGGCTCTTATGTGATACGTACTTGTCTTCCCGTGATCTATTGAAAGAGGTATAGTATTTATGTTGGAAATGTATTGGTATCGTTTGTCATTTGGGTTTTGAAGTCTTGTTTTTATTCTTCCAGATAAGTTATTCTTTGACAGAGCTAGCGAAGACTCAACTTAATAAGGACCGGAAGGAAGTGACTCCGCATGAAATTCCAAGAATGTACCAAGCATCAGAGTCTCTCACGAACCTGGTGAGTTGACGGTTCTGTATTCTGCAACTTGGGATTTTAATCATCGTACTTATCCTCAATTGTTATGATTTGGATCAACTAGTTGTAAGTATTTGTTCTGAAGAGGTGATAGGTCATAGTTCTATTGCATTATGGTTAAAAATATGAGTCGTAATTAGTGAAGCCATGAAAGCCTTTCATTGACTGTGACCTTGTAGTTCCTTCCCTCTGAGTATCCCGGTTCTAACTTGAGCTAGAATATTTCATATCTATAAATATTATCAGCCAAAGGCTTTTAACCCAAGCTAAGGCCTAAGAAACACGGGTTCAAACTTTCCTAGTGTAGAAGCACCATTCAAAGTTTTGACGATTTGTGAACTTGTGGCAGAAACAAAATGAAAGTGGAGAAAAATAATTAATTTTTCAGTATAATAACAATAAATGGTACCCTCTTGTAATAAGTAAAGGATTACAAAAATAATTTTCAGTTACAAAAACTAAAAAGGACCAAAGGTCAAGCTTTGGAAAAGCTAAAATGTTTTGCATCGATGGTAAACTAAAAGTTGAAACTTGAAACCTATGTCACATTATTTAAATTTTAGTTTTTTAGTATTTTAGATTGAATATAGAGAGATAGATGCATGGTTGTCATTGGAGCTCATTTTTAGTTATTTATTTAAGTCTTCAAACTGCGTAATTCTCATGGTGCCTTAATATTTCAGATTGAATATGGTGAGACAGATGCATGGTTGTCATTGGAACTCATGTTTCATTTAAGTGTTCTTCCTCTTACTCGTCAGTTGACTAATATAAGTGGTAACCTCTGGGGACGAAGTCTACAGGTAAGCCCTGTTGACATACTTCATCTTGATTTCATTTCACAATTTGACTATTAAGTGATGATGAGAGTTTTATTCGTCTTAATTTGACGTGCATACTTTTTCAGGGTGCTAGAGCCCAGAGAGTAGAGTATCTCTTACTTCATGCATTCCATGCCAAAAAGTATATTGTGCCCGACAAGATTTCATCTTACATGAAGGAAAAAAAGATGGTTAAAAAGAGAACGAATAATGGTTCTGAGGAAAAAAATGTTGATGAATTTGATTTAGATGATGCAAATATAGTTCCCAATACTGAAAGTGGAAAAGGCAAAAAGGGATCCTCCTATGCAGGGGGGCTAGTCTTGGAGCCAAAACGAGGTTTATATGATAAATATATATTGCTGCTGGACTTCAACAGTCTGTATCCTTCCATCATCCAGGTTAGTCTGTTGGTCCCCTTAAATATTTATCAACTTCTTCCAGTTGTATTTTAAGTAAAGTACAGAGTGATCTAATTTCATCTGCGTGCTACACTTATGAGCACATGTATCTTGATCATGTAGGAATATAATATTTGCTTTACCACTGTTGAAAGATCTTCAGATGGTGTTGTTCCTCGTCTGCCATCTAGTAAAGTCACTGGAGTTCTTCCCGAGGTACATTTATGCACAATAAGATGTTAATTAAATTTCCTGAACTGACTAGGCTGAAGAAAGTATCTTCAAGTTTTGGGGTGTTATTCTGTCTCAAATGACTGTTATTTTTCCTTTTCTTAACTCCTCTGTTCTTTTCCATGGATTGGTGATGTTCTATTTTAATGCTTGAAATTTTGGGAAATGAGTAGGAACTGGAAATGTTGTACCCGTTTGGTGATCAAAATTTGATTATTACATCTACCAATAATATTTTGGAAATAATTTGAACTGTGACCATCGCTATATTTTGTACAGCTACTAAAAAACCTGGTTCAGAGGAGAAGAATGGTGAAGTCGTGGATGAAGAATGCATCTGGTCTCAAGCTCCAGCAACTTGACATTCAGCAGCAGGCATTAAAGCTCACTGCAAACAGGTATTTTTCTCCTTGTACTCATTTTTTGTTCTCTTACTCCATATATCTCGCGTACTAATCATCTTTTTCATTGGGCATTTACATGATCGGGTAATGGTGATGCAGTATGTATGGATGCCTAGGGTTTTCTAATTCAAGGTTTTATGCGAAACCACTAGCAGAGCTTATTACTTCACAGGTAAGGGAATTAGGTTACGTATGTTGCAGTTCACAATTATGCTAATCATGTCAAAGACCACCCTTCCCTCTCAGTCTTCCCGAAAAAAAAAAAAAAAAGATGGAAAGAAAGAATCTGCAGAAACTCTCATTTACCTTACTTATTTACTTATTTTGCAGGGAAGAGAAATATTGCAGAGCACTGTTGATCTCGTGCAGAATAATCTGAACCTAGAGGTGTCTAACACTGAAATTCTTCAGTTCTTTAAGTTTCTGCATAATCTCCAATCTCCATGCCTACCTAACTTAAATTCTTAAGTTCTTTAAGTTTCTTAAGTTCTTTCACATGACAGGTAATTTATGGTGATACTGATTCAATAATGATTCATAGTGGGCTGGATGATGTTGGCAAAGTGAAAGCAATTGCAGGAAAAGTTATACAAGAGGTGATGTTATGGGGTCTGGTTTAACTTATCGAAGTATTTCTTGTATTTTATTATACTAGAAACTCTCCGGACTTCATTTGAATCTCAGTAATCTATAACTATATTTTATAATTTCATAATCAATGAAATTGTTTCTTATCAAAAAAAAAAAAAAACAACTTTCAGGATTTAAGATCTAAACCTACTAGACTTCTATTTTGTATAAGAATCAAATTATTATATTATTGAAACTCTCATTATTTACTTTTATAATGTACACAAATTTATAGTAACACGTGAAAACCTGAAATTTCCCTTAAACAATGATGGTAATTAGTTGTAAGGTTTAAATATTCATAATATACTGAAATGCTTATATCTTACAACGCAAAAAGTTCAGCAAATAGGTTCTTTCAGCACAAATAGGTTATTGATAGTAGTGTAGATTAAGTCAACACAATTTTTATTGATAATCTTTCCACTCACAGTCTCGAGTATTAATGTGAGATTTCTTTCCTGTTTCTTTTTTCCCAGGTCAACAAAAAGTATAAGTGTTTAGAAATTGATCTTGACGGTTTGTACAAGAGAATGCTGCTTCTGAAGAAAAAGAAATATGCAGCTGTAAAGTTGCAGTTCAAGGATGGAACGCCGTATGAGGTAACTCTAATATACTTCCATTTGCTAATTGATCTCGTTTAGAAATAAATGGAAGATAGAACAATGTTAAAATTGATTTCATATTCAGGTTATTGAGCGAAAGGGCCTTGATATGGTTCGTCGTGATTGGAGCTTATTGTCAAAGGAATTAGGTGATTTTTGCTTGAGTCAAATATTGTCTGGAGGGTATGTCTAGTCACATTGGAGACTTTATTTTTCCTTGAGATTTTTATTTGTTTATTCTAATTATTCGTTAAAAACTGCATTCATTTTACTCTGGTCCCCTGCTTTCTCCAAGGTCATGTGAGGATGTCATTGAATCAATACACGACTCTCTTATGAAGGTAAAATATATACCTTTTCATGTTGTGACTTGTGACTACTTTCTTCTTTCATAATCAAGAAAGATAGATGCTCTGGGATGATGCTAAGAAAGTCCCTAAAATTTAAACTGGACTGTCAATGATTGTCAAACAACTCAGCAAAATGCAGACATGCAAAAACAATGACAAGTTGGCACAATTTTCTTTTACCTGCACTTCATTCCCGAACCAAACACACACACAACCACCCATTGCTTGGATAAGTGGAAAAAACATAGAAAAATGAGCCTCTAAAGGTGTGGTAGTTAATATTGTGTATCATGTTCCACAATGCTATTGTCGAACTAAAAAAAAGTAGTGTATCAAGAATTACTTGGGATTTCAGACAAATGTCCTTGCTTCATTGGCCAAGTATGAGACCAGCTTCTCATTCCCCTTTCAAGATCCTGTTTCGACTCTTAAGAATTACTTGAGATTTTAATGTGCAAATTTTACACAGATACAAGAAGATATGAGGAAAGGGCAAGTTGCACTTGAGAAATATATCATCACAAAGACATTGACCAAGCCGCCTGAAGCCTATCCTGATGCCAGAAACCAACCACATGTTCAAGTACGCAAATGCTTAAACCATTGCCAATTATTTTATCAACCATTACATTTTTCTTTAAGATACGTGATCACTGTACAGGTTGCACAAAGATTAAAACAAATGGGCTATTCAACTGGTTGTTCTGTTGGTGATACGATCCCATATATAATTTGCTGTGAGCAGGTTTGTGCAAGTGGTTTGACATTTATTCCATGAAATATTATTCATACGCTATAACCAAGCTGTTGTATTATACCTATTTTACTTGTTTTTCTTTCTAGGGATCTACTTCTGGTGGTTCTACAGGCATTGCTCAGCGGGCTAGACATCCTGATGAATTAAAAAAGGAAGATGGAAAATGGATGATTGATATCGATTACTACCTTTCACAGCAGGTTTTTTCCCCTCCCGTTTCGTAAATTTCAAGGGCATGGCCACAAATGATCATGATCTGTTTTTACTTCTATTCTAAAGGTTTGATGTTTTTAACATATGAACAGATTCACCCAGTGGTTTCTCGTCTATGTGCCTCAATTCAGGGCACTAGCCCAGAACGCTTGGCTGACTGTCTGGGGCTCGATTCATCGAAGGTAAAACATAGATCCTGCTAACTGAAAAAGAAAAGAAAAGAATAAGTATATAGTTTCATCAGTTTATAATATTATATTCGTACTTCTGAGGCACTGTGTACTTAATTTTGTCCAGTTCCAAAACAAAACAAGTGACATTTCTCGGAGTGATGTCTCTTCTTCCCTCTTGTGTTCTGTGAATGATGAAGAAAGGTAATGATTTGAATTGCTAAATTTCCAACCAATCCTTGTATTTCCCTTGCATATCATCTCTCTACATATTCTTATCCAAAATTCTTGGAACTGGAAAAGGTTACGTGGATTTTACAAACTTGGCTTATGTTTAACCACTTATAGGTATCAGGGCTGTACACCGCTGACATTAACTTGCCCCAGTTGCTCTGGTACTTTTGAGTGTCCTGCTATCTTCAGTTCTATATACAAATCTATAGATGGAAAGCAAGAGAGGCCAGTTGATGAACCTTCAAGCAAGTTTTGGAATAATTTGCTCTGTCCAAAATGTCCTGACGAAGCTAGTGCGGGTAGAATGACTCCTGGAATGATTGCCAATCAGGTGCCTATGAGTTGCAATTTGATGCCACTTTTTTTCTTCTTCCAAACAATCAATCATTGTGCTCTTTCTTGAGATCCTTGCAGGATCTATGTTTGGTTTTTTAATCTGCAAATAGTTACTAGGACATCCAAATTAATTCTGGATCAAATATGGTGTTACCCTATGGAATGGGGTCTCAAAATTAGGCCATTTTTTTAAAATCAAAACTAGTATTAACAATGCCAATTTATAATGTCACAGGTAAAAAGGAAAGCAGAGAGCTTCATTTCAATGTATTATAATGGCTTACTGATGGTAAAATCTACCTCCTAGAAATCTTTTTGAGGCATACTATATTGTTAGTGACAGTGTAAAACTCACAAATCTTTTGAATATCAGTGTGAGGATGAAACCTGCAAATATGCCACACGTGCTATCAATCTTCGACTTATTGGCGACTCGGAGAAAGGAACTATTTGTCCAAACTACCCCCAATGCAATGGGCGTCTAATAAGAAAGGTATTATTATTATTACATTATCTACTTTTCAAGCACTTAAAGCTATGGTTTTAATCGTTAATGTCCAACATCAGTACACAGAAGCGGATTTGTACAAGCAGCTTGCATATTTTAGTCACATTTTGGATACCGTACGCTGTATGGAAAAGGTTGTTTGTCTCTCTTCATTCACTTTCTTATCATTATTGACTGATTAAATTATGCATGGAGTCTTAAGTATCTTGTTTTGTGCAACAGTTGGAGGTCCATGCAAAATTAACTTTAGAGAAAGAATTGGCGAAAATTCGGCCAATAGTTGAGTTAGCTGCATCGACAATTCAAAGTCTTCGAGATCGCATTGCATATGGTTGGGTGCAGTTGCAGGATTTTGTGGTTACAGTTTGAGTTTGCACATGTAACCGAGGTATGCATGCTCGATTTCCTTTCATTTACTCTTCTCTACATTGTAAATATTTTTCATTTCGATAAATACTACATGAGAAAACTAGAAAATTTTGGGTTCCACCATATGAATTGTTCTGGAACTTCAGTTAATGATGTGTATAGTTAATTACCAATGATTTAAACAAGATAGGTTTCCACAAATGGTTGAGAAAATGAAGATGGAGGTGTGAAGCTGGTTGCTAATCTTCATAATCAATCTACCTGCAGATGGTTGCAGAACTAAGATTTGTCCACCTCAATAAGTTTAGATGATAAATAAGTTATACCATTATAAATCCTATTACAAAAGAACAAAAAAAATTGTTTCCAATCAAAGGAAATAAATAACTAATAAACACCATCAATTGTGTTACTGAATTTGGAGAGATCTAACCTCCATAACTGCAATGTCTTCCATTTCCTTAACCGACGAGCTCTTCATCCTAGCTTTAAGTCCTACTAGTCGAGGCCTTCCCGAGCAGTCGCTAACAAGCTACCCCACTATGATCAAACCAAATATAGAGAACTTTCCTAGAGGGCCTTATGGTTAAGAGATGACGAGTTTACTTAAGGGTAGTCAACTGCTTATGAATCACTTTTTGAGTAGTTAGTAAATGTTCGATGTAAACTTCGTTTGGATGTGATTTTTTTCTCAACCACTCAAAACATCTTTAAAGGTGATTTCTTTTTTGTTACAATCACTCGTAACATCTCAATTCAAATGATTTTATTTTCATCAAATCTGGCAAAACTACTCAAAATCCTTGGTAACTATCCAAACCACCAAGGGTGTTATTATTATTCTTTTTCTTGTTCTATAACTGTTTGTTTCCTTTTTTTCCTTTTCTAAATTCAACCCTCCCCATCTCAACTTCTGATATGAGATGATTTTAGATTTAAAGCAACAAACTATACAAAAATTCCAACAATATTTCTCTACTTTAAGGTATTAAATAAATAAATAAAAAGATAGCATTTGGGCATCAATTGAAAGAACAAAATAATCCAGTTGGACCTATTAAGATTTCATATTGTGTATTGAACTATTAGACTAAAGCAGAGCCATGTGGAATGGGGACATTGTTTATTAGGTGTGGTTGCTTTTGAGTGATGTTCATTTCCATTGGTGGCTGAAGTTTAGCAAACAAATTGTCATGGAGCCAACTATATATAGAGACTTTATACTTGTATTTATTGAAGTGACAGATCCCAGGTCATCTCTTTTGATAGGACAATTATTTTGGCCACAAAGGAGGAGGCCCTTGCTATATGCCTACGGGGTGAAATACATATGGGAATTACTTTTATTTATTAATTTATTATTACTACTATTTTTTCGAATTGAAAGATATTTACGACTTAAAAATAAAGTTATTGGTTCAGTTTTCTTTAGTTTTTAGGAAAATAGAGAACCAATTTAATCTAATAAATTTGACACACAAGAACTGAATAAAAGATTTCAATCTAATTAAGTGGCTGCACCATGCAAAACGGTAAAATTCTAGGATATAGTATTATAACAAAGTTATAATGCATACTAAGGAAGATTCTCTATAATGGACATCACTTTCATGATGTAATGGTTTTGTTGTATATCTATCTTTTCATATTACCATTTTCCTTTCTGTTTTATGTCATAATATATTTCCTTTTTTAAGAAAAAGAATATAATGGGTTATGAAAGCTACTATTCAAATCTTATATTTATAGTTAGAATTACATTAATCATTATTTTTAACACTAAAATGAACTTGCTAAATAGAGTTATTTTGAAATTATAGGTTGGAATACCTACCTTAACTTTTGTTTTAAATTATAAAAAAATGGAGAACTGGAATTAAGTTTTAATTTGGAAGATTTAAATTCATAATTTTTAAATCATTTGGAGATTAAGAAAAGAAAAAACAATCTTTCAAAACATATGGCAACAATTAAATTTTACCAATCATTCCATCACAATTTTAAAAAATAAAAAGTATATTTTATTAAAAAAAAGTCATTTATAGATCTTCAATCACCTCTCATATTGGAAGGAGAAGACAAAACAAGAGAAAAATAAATAGTGGCTAGCATGCAATGGATTGAAGATCATGTAAACCAAAATTTAGGTGATTAGTGGGTTGGACAAAATAAAAGATAATGGATTTTCATTTTCATTATCATTATTATACTATTTAATTTGTTTTCATATAGATTTTTAGGCACTGCCCCCTCATTTATTGAAGAGCAAACTCCCATCACCCTCAAAGTCCCACCCACTTCCATCATAATTTGTTTTATTTTTTGTTTTTTTTTTGTTTTTTTTTTCCTCTCTCTTTTATGTTTATACATCCATGAAACAGGTTGTACAATTTATTCCTTTCAAGTAATAAAATAACATATCACGACAACTTGTACGAGTATTCATCTCAATGATTTAGTCTCAGATGAATTACGTAAAAAATATTCTAAACTTAAATCAATTATATATGAAAGATACGTACATTTCTCTATTATATTCAAATAGATATCTTTATATCATCCAGGAGGTTCGAGAATTGTTATTGGATAATTCTACCCCAACTTTTGCATAAATAATTTCAATGATCTCAATTTTAATCCGTTTTAGTTATTTTTTAAAATTTACTCTCATCAGCATATTTTACCTATTGCACACAATTTCTAAAACAATTCATCTATAATACATGATTTCTATCGATGGAAGAACTTAATTAGCGATAAACTAGTGATAAAATGAGTCTATCACTGATTAATTTCTCGAACGATAGAATATTTTGTTATTTTGATTTTGTGTTATAGATAAAAATAGTTAATTTTTTTTTTTATTATTATACATGCAAAATCTCTATAATTTTATTTTATTTATTTATTTTTAATTCGAAACAATAATTCAAATTTATGACATCTTAATTATTAAGTGTACAATATTGTTAAACTATAATTCTTGTTGGCTTTAATTTGATGAGTTATCTTCATCTCAATCTTTAATATTACATTCTTTTACTTAATAATAAATTAAAACTTGTTTGATTTTATTCTTAAAAGACAAACATACTCCGCCAACATGAGCAGTTGCTCAACGTCATTAATGTATACTCAATGACTAAGAGATTATGGGTTCTTCAAATTTTCAACTATTAGGTTATCTTAATACCTTTAGCATGTTTCATATTTTTACAATAATATAATATTGTCTACTTTTAATTTAACAATTTAACTTGTGTAATTTTACAAGATTCCATTGAAAACCAACATTCTTTTATCTATATATTCGATCTTTTATTCTCACTTTCAATACGAAAACAACATTCACACCCTCATTAAAAAGTCAGATGTGTCACAATTGAATGGTCAGTGTGTTTTGTTGTTTTGTATATTTTTGTTTTAAAACATTAAGGAAGTGAGATTTGAGTTTGTAACATTGTTTTTGAGATAAGACTAAACCCTTTTCTTTTTTCTTTAGTTGAAAAATTAAGATGATAACATTTGTGGTTGGGAATTTCTTTCCCACTTCCCATGTTGAATTTTCCTCTGTTTGCCTCCACCCAAACATCCCCCAATCTCATCCCTTAACCAAATTCTCCCCCTAGCCCACACCACATGCTCTTCTTAAACCCATCTCCATTCTTCCCTCTTCCTCTTTATTACCAAAATGCCATCCCTTTTATCTCCATTTCTCCATGCCCATTTCTGTCATTTCACATGGAGTGTTGCAATGCAATTGAATTTGATGATGTTATTAGCCAAGTAAATTGAACAATTATTCAAGTGCTGTTGTGTTATTTTTCTCAATCATTTTTTTTTTCCTTTTTTGAATTTGAATTAGTAGAAAGAAACAACAAAAAGAGCCAAAGAAAAAAGCTCCCATCTTGCCAAATTTTGTTTTGGTTTGGTTTGATTATGATGAAACCATCATGAGTTTAAAGGTTGTTGTTTCATCTATCCCATGGCTGATCCTGAACCAGAGAAAGCTGAATTCTCTTCTTCTCATCTTAACATGTCTTCTAAGAAGGATCTTCTTTCCACAGCCATGAAGAGAACAACTGAATGGTTTGTTTGTTTGTTTTTCTTATGTTCTTCTTCAATGAAGCTTTTTTTTTTCTTTTTTTTTTAAAGTAGCTGTTGTGGTAGTTTTTACAGTTTCTCTTTTCGGTTTGTCTTTTTTTAGGATTTTTTCTCAAGAAATTCCAAGTGATGTCATAGTTCATGTTGGAGAATCCTCATTCTCCTTGCACAAGGTACAACAACAACAATTCAGTTGAAATTTTGATGTTTCTAAGTTGTCGTAAGTGAATTAAATATAATATTTTTTTTGAAAACGGGAAATCGGAGCATTGCTCCTCTGTATTTGAGAGGCGAGAGCACTCACGCCTGTTCTGAAGCTTGGACTCGAAAAACAGTAAACCTGAAACCTTCGAAGAAACATGCTTTAAAAAATCTCAAATCTCAACCAACTAGACTATCTCTTAAGACGAAGTGAACTAGATATAATCATATAAGTGAAGTGAATTGAATGGATAATTGGTCTTTTATTATTTTTTTTTTTTTTTTGCAGTTCCCACTTGTATCAAAATGTGGGCACATAAGAAAACTAGTATCAGAGTCAAGTGATGCTGATCTCACAACAGTCGAGCTTCCCGACTGTCCCGGCGGGGCCGAGGCATTCGAGCTAGCAGCCAAGTTTTGCTACGGGATAAACTTCGAGATCGGCACGGAGAACATCGCAATGCTGCGGTGTGCGGCGGAGTATCTGGAAATGACGGAGGAGTACGCGGTCGGGAACCTCGTGGGGAGAACCGAGGCCTACATCAATGAAGTTGCATTGAAAAGCCTAGCAGGGGCAGTGTCTGTCTTGCACATGTCTCAAAACCTTCTTCCAACAGCAGAGAAAGTCAAACTAATTAGCCGTTGCATTGATGCCATTGCCTTTGTGGCGTGCAAAGACAGCCAATTCAGTATGTTGGGAAGAAAAATTTCTGATACTTCATCCATTGCTGCAACTCAATCTAGGCCTGTTGTTGATTGGTGGGCTGAGGACTTGACTGTTCTAAGAATTGATATCTTTCAAAGAGTTCTTGTTGCAATGATGTCTAGAGGCTACAAGCATTACTCTCTTGGTCCGGTTCTAATGCTCTATGCGCAGAAATCGCTCCGTGGCTTGGTGAGATTTTGATTCGAAACTAGTATACAATGAGCCAATATCAATACTATTGTCAGTGGCTGAGACTACGGACTCCGAGGCATGCTTCCTTGAGAGATCCATGGTTCGTTGCTGCTGGAGAGTGTTTAAATTAGAATACCCTTCGAAATATTCTGGTGCCACAGTCTAGAGACAGGCTAGTAGTGCCTTGGGTATAGGGGAGCAAAGCTCCGATTTTTCGATTTTCAAAAACAAAGAAAAGGATATTATTTATAATAGGGGCGTTTAGAGAACTTCCCAATCTCCCAATATCAAGGTCTAACCCTTATACAATATAATTACCTTGCCTTTACCTTTAAGTTAGTAGTTAACTAGGACTACTTTGTAGGGACTTAGCCTAACTACTCTAACTAACTATAAAGTAACCTAGGATTATTTTCTTTGTTCTTTTTGTGTTCTTGTCTAAACAAACTTTTTGCATCAGGAGGTGTTTGGGAAGGGGAGGAAGAAAATTGAGCCACAGCAAGAGCATGAGAAGAGAGTTGTATTGGAAACAATAGTGAGTCTCTTGCCAAGGGAGAAGAACGTGCTGCCGGTTAGCTTTCTTTCGATGCTTCTCCGTGCAGCGATATATCTCGAGACGACGGTTGCTTGTCGGTTGGATTTGGAGAAGAGAATGGCTGCACAATTAGGACAGGCTGTTTTGGATGAATTGTTGATCCCCTCTTATGCCTTCACTGGAGATACCTTGTTCGACGTCGAATCTGTGCAGCGGATCATAGTGAATTATCTTGAACTCGAAGTCGAAGGGAATCAATTCAGGTGTAGTGGAAATGAGGAACAGGTTCCCTCTTCATCGGGCGACCTCGAAAGAGTGGGAAAGTTAATGGAGAGTTATCTCGCTGAAATTGCATCGGACCGCAACTTACCCGTCTCAAAATTCATTAATCTTGCCGAACTTATTCCTGAACATTCAAGAGTTACAGAAGATGGAATGTATAGAGCCATAGACATCTATATGAAGGTGAAAAATGAACTCTATTTTTCTCAAAATTTTCATTTAAAACAGAAAAAATGAAGATATCTTTTTATTGAATTATGTTGTATGGTTATTGATAGGCTCATCCTGCATTGAGTGATATGGAAAGGAAAAAGGTATGCAGTTTAATGGATTGCCAGAAACTATCGAGAGAGGCGTGCGCTCACGCAGCACAGAACGACCGGCTTCCCGTTCAAACGGTGGTGCAGGTGCTATACTACGAGCAGCAACGACTCCGAGACGTCATGAATGGCAGTCCAACCGGAGTCGAGTTGCCGAACGTATACTCCACTGAAACAGCAAAAGCAACTGCATATCCAGTTTCAGATGAGCTCTCAATTTTGAGAAGGGAAAATGAGGATCTAAAGATGGAGTTGGTGAAAATGAAAATGAAAATGAGAGAGTTTGAGAAGCCATCCATAAGCAATCCACAAACAAACACTATGTTACAACCTATTGTTGACAAGCCTCCACTGCCTAAGAAATCTTTCATGAACTCAGTGTCGAAAAAGCTCGGTCGCCTCTACCCGTTCGTTCGTGCGGATGGCGTCACGTCGAACTCGAAAGGCCGAGTTAGGCCAGCCAAGGACCGGCGGCATTCGATATCCTGAGGCAGCCTTGGATTGTTTTCTAAACCTCTATACAGCATTGTGAAGAGTCTGGTTTTTTGTCTTTTTTTTTTTTTTAACTTTCTTGTTTTTCACCTTTTTCCCTCTTGTTTCATTGTTTTGCTTCCAAGGATTTGCAAACTTCAAAATATTTGCCATGTGGGTACTTTTGTAATCTCTCTTATGTTGTAAATAATAGGGTAAAGTAACATTTTGCTCTTTGAACTTTTAAGCTTCATTTTATCTTGTTCCAATTTTAGATTTTGAATTTTAAAATTTATTTCATTTTAGTTTATAAATTTTCAAAAATTTAATTTTAATCCTTATACTTGAGAAAAAGAAGAAAAAAAACTTAAAATTGGTTCTTTTCTTATAGTAAATTTGAATTAATATTAATAAAAATTGATGAATATATTTCTAAAATTAAAGAAGAAGATGGTAATCTTTTTTTAAGAAAACTAAACATTTTTTTAGTAACTAATTTTAAGGTTTTTTTAATCCAAATGAAACAATTGTCAAGAGTTTAAGTTTTCAAATTAGACATTTGAAATTGAGACTAAAATGGAGTAAATCTCAATTAAAATAAGCTTTTTGCAAGTTCAAACCCAAAAAATGGAATAAATTTCAAAGTTTAACAATAAAATGATATTTCACTCTAAATGATCTTAACATTTCTCATTGGTGTAACAAGATAAAAAGGTTGAGGAACAATACAAAACATGTTACTTTTTTTTTTCTTTAATCTTTGAGGATCAAAATCAGACCAAAAGGAATAAGAGAAGAATTTATGTGTATTCCAGGTAGCATTCCCTTCATGATAACTCATGTGGCATCTTTGGTGCCACACATCTCATCTCTTTTTTTACTTTTTATTTATTATAAAAAAAAAATTAAAAAAAGAAAATGTATGACTCCAAATGAATAATATTATGGTGATGATGCTACCACCGAATGCACCCAAATTCTCCTCAAACAATAAAACCAAAGAAGAATAGTATGAATTAGTGGGGTATGAATCTGAATAATTGAATCTCTTTCTACAAAAAGCAAAGTGAACAGCCAACTCAAAGCCCAACAAAGACAGAACAGTAAAAACACCACGTTTTGGTCGGTTTTATGAGACAATTCTTCATGGATCATAAGAGAATATGTTTCAAACAAAACTTTTTTTTTTTTTTTTAATTATTAAGTTTGGTCACATATTTAATTCCTTAATTTAAGCATGTTCAATTCATTAGCTTTTTTTCTTCTTCAAATGGGAATCTTCTGTTCTTGAAGTGGCAGACACCTACTGAAATATTATCCCCTTATTCTAGTAGCTTAGTTAAGGAATGAATAGCTCAATTTGGCAAATTCAAGAAGAAAGTTGAAAATAAATTGATAAAAAAAGGGCTTGAAATGAGTTGCTGCAGTGCTTGTGAATAATGGATGAAGTACTATGAATTCATTTCAAATTAGCTATTCACATTCGATTTCGAGAATTATAATCGAACGACGACTAATGCTAAAATCGTTCCATATATATTTTGAAGTATGTTACACTACGATTACTTACTTAAAATATGTAATTGGATTTATATTTTAATATTGGTTTTTTAGCTAGAGTTTTATGAGAATACACATTATAAATTCTCTTACAACCTTAATATCGTATGACCACGTATTTGTATTCTTATCTTCTTAATAAATCAAGTTCTCTCCTATATCGATGGACATAACTAACGCGATGTTAGGGAATGACGAGTGTTATTTTGTATCGTGTTATTCCGTTTATTCATAACAAATGCTTAGAAAATTGAAAGAAAAGAGCTATCGGGCTACCGGAATTTCGAAGATCGATACGATTCGTCAACACGAAGTACGAGATAACTAGAAAAGACCAGAATGGAACTGTCAAACAGTAACAGCATTGACATTACTGTGTGTTCAAACTTTAAAGAAAAAGAAAAGGAGAGACTTTTAAAGACTGTTTCATGTTCAAAGGCCTAATGACAATTATATTACCTTGATTATAAGCTTGTACACATACAACACTCCAAATCATTCAATAAAACAAAAAACTCAGCTAAAAAAGGCAAAATTAAACTCAATTAACAACACAAAATCAAGTGAGATTAAGGCTTAAAACATGATAAAGCCAAGGATTAGGATGGTGTTGTGAAATCCTCATCTCATCTTGATCTTGAACAAACCCCACAAACCCCATTTGAGATCCACCAACAAATTCACCATTTCTATACAAAATTCTACTTTTTTGAGCAGATCCATTGGTTGATGAAGAACAAGAAGAAGAAAAGCTCATTTCATCTAATTTCTTCTTGCTATAATTTGAAGGTCCCAATGTCAATTCAATCTCACTTTCTTCAATAAAATCAATCTCCTCTTCTTCATCTTCTTCATCATTTTTCAATCCACATCTCTCTGTTTTTCCTCTGTTTTCTTCTATGTTCTTCATCAAAAGCTTCTGAACTCTGTATAATCTGTGAAGTTCATACACCTGAAAAAAAAATGAAAAAAAAACCCAAAATTCTTTTATAAAAATAAAAATGAAAACCCATGTTGAAAAATATGGAATTTTAATTAAACTTACTTGGTGACGAAATGTTTGTTCGTGCTTTAACATTGCGTTCTTCATATTCTCTTTGCTAGAAGATTTGTCTCCTTGCTTTGCCATTTCAGAGATTTCAATGCTGAATTTTTTTTTGTGGGTTTTGAGAATTAGAAATGATAATGGAATTTTTTTAGATTTTTGGTTAAGAACAGAAGAAAAAAACTTAAAATGGACTGTGGATTGATGAATGCAAAACAGAGAAACAGAGAAACAGTGAGTGTTATAAAAGAGAAGGATTTTTTTTTTGTTTGTGTTGTGAATTATGACGTCATTTACTTTTTGGAGATGTAGGTATATTTTGTCATTTTGCTTCTTTTCTTTTTTCCTTATCGTTTTGGTGTTTTTTGGTCCACAATTTACTAATTTCTCGTACGAAAATATCTTTATCACAAATAATTCATAATTGTCTTGGTGAAACCACAAAAAATAAATTTCTTTAAATATATATTTATTTTCAAAACATAGCTAAATGTATCTTTTTAGTGCCTGGTATTTTGGTAATATGAATTAAATTTTAAAAATCAAATAATAGGAACTAAGCTAGAAAATATAGTGACTAATAAAAGTATTTATT
Organism: Sicyos baderoa; assembly: GCA_037832685.1. Taxonomy (NCBI): domain Eukaryota; kingdom Viridiplantae; phylum Streptophyta; class Magnoliopsida; order Cucurbitales; family Cucurbitaceae; genus Sicyos; species Sicyos baderoa. The sequence continues at coordinate 2,160 of JBBMEF010026071.1, read as the reverse complement.
CAATTGACGTAAGTATTTATTTATAGTTGAGAGGTCATAAATGAAACCATAAGTTGTTTAAAAATGAGAAATTTAGAAAATTTAGAAAATTTAGAAAATAATTACAAATATAATTATTTTAAAATAAATTTAACGGCCATAATAACATCAAACTTGTGATTGCAATGTTGAACTGAATAACAACAAAACAATGAAGTTCCAAGACCACTAATCTCCACCCTAAATATTGTTGAATATTTTTTTTTTTATTATTATTATTAGGATATATTCACTATATAAAAATGTTAAAATGTGGTAATCAAATTAAATAAATTACCCTCTAAAGACTAGAAACAAAAGTTTAGGAAACTCCCAAAATTCCAATATTAGGGCATGTTTGAGAGTGCTTTTTTGAATTATTTTTTTATAGTACTATAGAAATTGATTTTGAAATAGTGAATTCGCATTTTAAAAAGATTTTTAACCATTTCCTAATCACATATATACATGAAAGTATAGAAACAACCCCGAATAAAAGCATAATTCTAAAAAATGAAAAAAAAAAAACAAAGAACACAATTTATTGGAAAATTAGAGAGAAAAAGAAAAGAAAAACCTGAAGAAGAGGTGGAAAAGAGAGAAGATTTATGAGATCTAAGAGACAAAAAATGGCATAGCCTCCTCATTCTTATTTATATATAGAAGCTATGAATTTGAAAAATAATATAATTAGATTTAAAAATAAATAAATAAGAAAATATTATGTTTTTTTTTGAGTAATTTAAGATTTGGGAAATGTGAGCTCAGAAATGTTTGGTCTGGGGAATATATGAACTGAAGCACGCCACAGAATGGAAACTTTCAGCGAATACCAATTCCTCAATTTCTTTAACATTTTCTGTCAAATGTCACCCACACTTCACACACTTTTCCACTCCCATTTTTTTTTTTTTTTCAATTAAGAACAAAATTGTATGTATATAAAAAAACTAACTTCATATGGCTCGGTTGTGAACTTTGTTTGAGAGGAAAATTGTTACTAATGCAAATAATGTCATACATGCAATCTTTTATTTTTTTTCAAAATCAACAATATTTAGGATTGAAATTTATCAAAAAAAAATTATAGTAGCTGGTTACTAGGTTGTATACGATACCATTAAAGTTATATTGGTGTTAGTATATAAAAGAGGATAACATCTTGATCGATATGAAAAATTTTAAATAATGATTAACAAAAAAGTTATGAAGATTTATGTCAAAGTGTACACTATCATATCGGTGTGAAAATATATTAATGTTTATTATCTCTAACACGTAGTTCAAAGCCAACAAGCTAAAAAATTATAGTTCAACGAATATCAATGTATTTTACATAACTAAAAGACCATGAATTCAATTTATACAAAATTAGAATTTAATTTATATGGTTAAATTTATATAAATATATAGATTATTTATGAAATTTTACAATCTATATATTTATACAAATTAAGTTTATGACAAGTATTCATATGTCAATGAAGTGATTTTTCATATTTTGTTGATAGTATAACTTAGGTAATTAATTGGATAAAAATGAGTTGTAAATTAGCAATTTAATTCAACTTCTTCCGAAATTGGTAACTCAATTTTGTTCTATAAATTATTTAATCTACACCGTTGAAAAAAAAAAAAAATACTCACTACATTTATACTCTTTTATCCACTCATATGAACTAAACTCTGACCTTTTACTTTTTCAAGAAAAAAAAAATCTGACCTTATAAGATTATAGAAACTAAAATTTTATCTTTCTTCCCTAACCAAATTATAATATAACAATTCTAATTTTTTTTATATATTGTTATTTTTGATTTTGTAGGTTAAATTACAAATTTAGCTCTCAAATAGTTTGGTTTATAATTTTTTTATTAAAATATCTAAATAAATCTCTAAATATTTAATTTTTTGTCAAATAGATTATTAATTAATCATTTGGATATAAATTTGAATTTTATGGTTAACCAAACACTTTAATTTGTCTAGGCGTTCACAGTAGGTTCATGATTTAAATCAGAAACTTTAGGACCAAAATGGATCCAAATTTTAAAGAGGAATTTACATGTATATTACAATAAGATAAAAAAATTGAGTAAATAACAACTTTTTGAAAATATTTACAAATCTATCAAAATCAGA
>JBBMEF010025980.1:0-17002 GCA_037832685.1 Sicyos baderoa | reverse complement strand
AGACGTTTGGAGCTTCGAGACAAAAATTTGTGGTAGCTCTATCAGACTGGCGGTGTACTCTCAGGAGAAGAGGAGTTAGTCAGATATAATAGTCGTTGCGGAAATCCGGTCTATCTGCATCTAGACGGATTGACTATTTCAGGGGAGGCTCGGTCTTTGTTCGAGGGGAGGGTTGAATCCTCAGGTGCCGAATCAGAAGTTGAGCCCACCGAGAGGCTCGGTGGAACTTTGTTCGAAATGAGGATTGTTGGGATGCAAACAAAGTATCCCACATTAGTTAGAAGAGGGGAAGATCATAGGTATATAAGTGATGACAACCATCTAAAACAAAGTCATAAGGGTCTAGGCCCAAAGTAGACAATATCACACCAATATGGAGATTCAAGTAGGATTGTCATCTTTATCGTCTTCGTCTTAAGGCGGCTTTTAGCTTCATGAATTTCATGGAATATGAAGCTACGATTCTTGACGAGGAGTGCGACACTGGAAGAATATATGGAAGGTCGAATCTTTTTATGCTCTATTAGATAACAAGTGATCAAATATATTTTCGTACTCTACAATAGACATCAACTATGATGTCGTGTGTTTGACTATCTATTCATTAATAAATAAAAACCTTTTAAGTATTATAGAAATGCATGGTTTTTTAGGACATATCAAATCTGTGATGTTGATGTTGAAATGATTTACAACCAAACAATGAAATCATTGCACCACAGACTCATTTGTATTCAAAATGTTAAGTTGTGTTAAAGTTATAATGTCTTTAACATTAATCTTTTATTTGTTAAAAATGCAAGGATAGATAGTAAATATTTAAAATATGATTGGTCGCACGTTAATTTTATTGTATACATTTAGAAAGTAAGGCTAATAATTGAAAGGATTGGTGGCCAATTTAACATCATGGTCATAGGTTCGATCCTGAAAATTGATATTTGACAAAATAAATTGTGGATGAGAGAAGTAGTCCACATTTTAATTGTGAGATTCTTAACATGCCCTTCAAGAGGGTGTTTTTTTTTTGGTTTCACCAATATTATATCAGATCTTAATTTCATTTTATTGGATCGGAGATTTGTTTATAATATAAACTCCATATTAGATAGTATGTGCATCCATTTCAAAATTAAAGACAAATAATCAACCTATCAATAATGAGATCTGTAACTAGTGAGAACAGTAATCAAATGAATCTAGCCGATCGTTCAAGTGGATTAAGTCCAATAATAATTGGCATGTATCCTCGATTTAGATAATAAATATAAATACCCTCAATTTAGATATTGTTGTACTCGATCTTTTTAATATTGTTTACTTATAAAAATGTAAGGATAAAGATACGGCACTCAAAGGGCAAAAATAGTAGGACATGACAATATTCGAAGACTACAAAAGCTATATATATATATATATATATATATATATATATATGATTACAAATATCGATTCCAGATATCGAATATGTGATTGTGAGGTAAAAATGGATAAACATTAAAATCAGATAACCAAAACCGACCTGTTCAGTAAAAATTATTGATATTAAGTATTAAAAAACCTGAGGTTCTCTTAGATAACTTTTTTTTTTTTTTTTTTTTTTTTTTTTTTTTTTTTTTTGAAATAGAAGGCTATAACAAATATTTCATCTTATTTTGGTATCCACACAATACTTATGTTTTACAAGCCAAACTATAATTTGGAAGAAAAAAAAACTTTTACCGACACTTGTTTTGATTCTTAGAAGGGACAACGAGGTACGCCCCCAAATTTTTTGGGATTTAACATTGCACTATGCTTAGGATTTTTATAATTATATAAAAAAAGAATACTATATTTAATATATATTACAAGAGAATTTATTTCGACAACACATTCTACCTCTTGAATTATATTTGCAGCACAATTTCTAAAATAATTCATATGTAGTACATTAATTTCTATCCGTGATAGAACTCAATAATAAAATAAGTCTATGACTAATTAAGTTATATCGATGAGCAATAATAGAACTCAATTTGAATTTCGTACTACAAATGAATTAATTTTTATTTTGAACTATGTATATAAATATTTTATACTTTTTTATTATACACACAAAATCTTCATATTACAATGTATAAACTAGTAATACTAATGTTGCATTTTGTAGTTGTCTAAGTTTGAGACAACCGCCAATATGAGCAGCTGCCTTAGCGGCATTAGTATATATCTTATGACCAAGAGGTCACATTTCTATTTTTTTATCTTTTCTTTTTCTGTGTATTTTCCTTCCTTACTATTTCTTCTTTTTCTTTTTGAAAAGCTTCTTTACTATATCTATACTCTTCTTTTTCTGTGTTATTTTTCCTTTCCTTTTTCATACGAACACTTTTTTTTTCTGTTATTTCCTTTTTTTCTCATAACATAGGCCAGTTTTTTTAGTTTTTTTTGGTACAAAAGTATTAAAAAAATAAATAATAAAGAAAAATTCACAAATTTAGAGTCACAATTTTTTTTCATTTCAAAGAAAAAGTCGATAAAAAAATAAAAAATAAAAAGTTTGTGGCATCAAATAGTGTCACATCAGCAACAAGCACTCAACTTATTCATGAGTAGAAAAACATTTCTCTTAAATAAATTTTGAACAAAGAGTAGTTGCTCGACATTGATGTACACCCAATAACTACAAGATCGTGAATTCGAATCTCTCATTCTCAAATTATTGTAATCTAAAAATCATATACGAATATTATAAATTAACTTTTTCACAGAAGACCAACGGTAACTTTTAAATGGTCAAAAAGTTTTGAAGAATCTCTTTTATTTTAACTTTAAAGCTTTCATTATAACTTTTTTTTAACCAACATATATTTAATTAATATCCGAGTAAACTTGATGATTCTCGAAAAGAATATAATTTAATATTATCACGTCTTTGTAAACTTGTATAAATACCAAACTACTAAATAAGAAAAAAATCACTACAAAGTCTTAGCAAAAGTTGCAATGAGTTCTCTACAAGACGTTACCCGTGCCGAATGGATACCCGTATGTAATGTCGAGGAGCCTTACGTGCAAGCTCTCGGAAAGTTTGCAGTTGAGAAGCAGCCCGGAATATGGACCTACGATAAAACTTTTGCAGGGTGGTATACGAAGCTAGGCGGAAACAAAATCAAGTATCGTCTTTGTCTTAAGGCGGCTTTTAGCTTCATGAGTTTCATGGAATATGAGGCTACGATTCTCGACGAGGAGTGCGACACTGGAAGAATTTGGAAGGTCGAATCTTTTTATGCTCGATTAGATAACAAGTGATCGAGTATATTTTCGTACTCTACAATAGATATCAAGTTTGATGTCGTGTGTTTGACTATCTATACATAAATAAATATATAAAAACCTTTTGAGTATTATAGAAATGCATGCTATCATAATTTATGTTCAAAATGTTTTTTTAGGACCTATCGAATCTGTGATGATGGTGTTGAACCTATTTATGTTCAAAATGTTAGGTTGTTAAAGTTATAATGTTTTGACATTAATCTTTTATTTGTTAAAAATGTAAGGCTAGATAGTGAATATTTAAAATATGATTGGTGACACGTTAATTTCATTGTATAAATTTAGAAAGTAAGGCTAATAACTGAAAGGATTGATGGCCAATTTAATATTATGGTCATAGGTTCGATCCTGAAAATCGATATTTGACAAAATAAATTGGTGATGAGAGAAGTAGTTCACCTTTTAATAGTGAGATTCTTAACATGCCCCTTCAAGAGGGTGTCTTGCGAACTTTAATTTGTCCACCATGTGAGCCTGATGCTGCAACCTCAAGAGGCGGTGCTCACTGCCTTCTATAGAGGGTGGCGCCCGTCGTCGCTCTCTCGACCATCAACAGTTATTAAAAATTTATTAAATGTGGTCTTAATTTTCATCGATTAAGATAGATAATACTTAAGACCTTGTTTGATAATCATCATTTTTTTCTTTTCGTTTTTTATTTTTTTTATTTTTATTTTCTTTAAATTGATAATCAATTTTGATTTTTGTTTTTAAAATTTTAAAAATGTTTTTCAAATATTAAAGAAATTTTAGAAATTAAATAAAAAAAACTTTTAAAAATCAGTTTTTGTTTTTTTCTAGACAAATATTAAAAAGTGATAAAAACATGCTACAAATAAAGCTCTCGAACTCGCATATTTCAGGTTTATTAGATCAAAAATATTCAAAAAGTGCATAAACCATCCCTAAATATAGTGTTTTTAACAATTGAACTTTTAAACTTTTAATTTGATCAATTCCTACCCTTGAAGTTCAACAAGTGTTGCAATTAACCCCCTTTGAAGATACTCACGTGTGATAAGAAGGATAGATTTGTCCATGGAATATTATTTTTTTGAAAAAAAATTGATAAATGAAGGCGATTAATCGTCTTGCCAAAAAACAATTTACTCAAAATAAATTTTTTATTATAATTTTTTAACTCAACTAATGTTGCTAAAAAAAGGGAAAAGTCTTTCCCTCCAAAATAATCGATTTTATAAAATCTGTAAAATGAACAGTCGTAAGTTTTATATAAATTTTTAAACAGCCTGTTTTATTGTTACTTCAATATTTTGTTTTTATTTGTTAACAGTTGTGAGTATGAAAAAAATATGGATTACAATTAGTATAAAATATGATTAAGTTGAATAAAGTTAGATAGAGTTGTAAGTTTAAAATGATTTTGATTATTTTTTTATTCATTGTGAACGAATACTAAAATTTGTAAATAATTTTACTAGATTTTTTCGTCTATGTTTCATGCATTTTATAGATATAGAGTACCACTTCACCTTGGGCATGTTTGCCCCATGACAAATCGTGGAGTTAGTTTGCCTTGACTTCTATTTCATGTTTGACACATGAACTTCCATAAGTACATCCAATTCCTACCCAACTCCATGCGTAGGCCCCACATTTTTATTTAAATATTAAAATATTAAAAAACTATTCAATATTTATTTTTTTATTTAAATAAAAACTTCAACAATTCACTTCCCATCCCATCAAACATAACTTTATTATTAAATATCAATTTAAATAAAAATTTCAACCATTCTCTTCCCATCACATCAAACATAACTTTATATTTTCTTTCTTTCCCCCAAACATAAACTTATTTCACTTATCTTCTCTTCCCATCCCAACTCAACCCAACCCAATCTATCCTCTCAAAGCCAAACATGCCCCTTGTGTATACATTATGGGGGTTGATTTGTCTTACATGGAGAGCAAATGTATGAATTTGACAATTGTAGTTTTAATATGATGTCCATATCAAAAATTCATTATCTAGTTCTAGGAATGAATTTTGAAGAAGGGTTAAGACTTGTTTGGGATGAAAAAGACATCCTCGAGATGTCTATTTTGAATATATATATATATATTTAGATATAAAAGTAAACATTTGATTTGATTAAAAAAATATAATAAAATGAATGTTTTGAATAATAATCTATTTTGAGTAAATTGAATAAATAATCTAAAAAAAATTATTTTTTCTTTTTAAAAAAGTCATAAACGAAGATTTTTTTTTTTTTTTTTTTTTCGAAAGATTTTATCGATTGTGGCCTTCATTTATCCATATTGTCAGATATATTTTTAGTTTTTTAAATTTCTGATATATTTTTAGTTTTAAATTTCTGCAAAATGATATATTTTTGCAAGATTTTAAATTTCTTAAAACCAAAACAAGTTATCAGATATATTTTTAGTTTTTTAAAATCAAAAAACTAAAATCATTATTGGTTTTTTATTTTTTTAAACTTAAAATTAAAAATAAAAAGCAAAATAATTATCAGGTTTAAATTACCACAATTAAGGTACTCCAAATAACTTAAATTCACACCGCAAACCAAGCCCGAACAAAATTATAACATTTACTCAACATTTAACCGTTCAGTGACTTAATTGATCAAAGAGAGTTTTGAAATTTATAAGGTGATGAGTTTAATTTATGGTTTTTTTGGCATCCAAATGTTGTAGGGTCAAGCGGTATATTCCGTGACATTAGTCAATCAACAAAAAAAAAAACAAAAAAAAACAAACATTTACTTAACATTTTAGCAACCACAAACCAAGCATGAGCCTTAGGTTTAGAAGAAAAGAAAGATATATTGTAAAAATATGAGAACTTTTACTTAACATTTGAAGCATAATACTTCTCCTCCAAATTATGATGACATGCAAACATTTACAACATTCTATTTTAATTATTTATTTATACGTAGATAGTTGAACACACACAGCATCATCATAGAAAGGGATACTATTTCATCAGTTTATAATTTCATCTTTGGGAACGAAAGATTCGAGCTCCCAGAGTTTTCCGGTGTCGCTATCGTTGTCGACGACAACAGCATTGAATTCTTGGAAAGCAACCCGGTTGAGAGCAGCGGTAAGATGAAGACGATACTCGATTTTGTTATCGTCTAACTTTCGATACCACGCCGAAAAAGTTTCACCGTAGGTCCATATTCCACCAACATCTTCGGCGTGCTTCTTGACTGCAAACCTTGCGAGCGCTTGCACGTATGGCTCATCGACACTACACACGGCTATCCAATCGTCGACCACGATACTCGAAGAACTCATAGCTACCTTTGATATAGAATAGGAAGGAAATTAAATTTGTGATGTTTTTTTTTCTGGTTAGCAGTTGATCACTATTTATAGGACTTTATAAAATTGTGATCAAAGTTGGTGGCTACAGTTTAATTGGAAGGATGAATCTTGCACGAAAGGATTTCTAAGTTAAAAAAGAAAATGGATTTTTAGTTGACCTTAAAAAAAAAAAAAAGTACATTTAATTCTTTGAGTTTTATCGAATAAGTCGGTGGCTTAACGAGTTCAATACCAATGTCACATATTTGATCTTGTAAATTGGTATTTATCTCACCTCCTACAATATGTAAAAAAAAAAAAAAAAAAAAAAAAAATCTTTAAATTCTGGATATTGTTTCTATTTAATCTATGTGTTTAAAAATTAAAAAATTTAATGTATAATAATTAATAAAGTTCAACTTTAATCTTTAAAATAACAAATTTATTAATTATAAAACAAAATATTGACGAAAATGATATATTGTATCTTTTTCAAAAAAAAGAAAAACGAAAATGACTACTTTATTTTTTAATTTTAATATATTGACAAAAAGGTTATATTCGTCTTTCTATTTTTTTTTTTTTTTTTTTTTTTGGGGGAGAAAGGTTGTATTCGTCTTTGTGAATTTAATTTTAAGAGAAAAAATTATAAAGGTTAATTCAAAAAATATACAAAGAACAAAATTGAGAATCGAGATAAAAGACAAACCAAACCCGAAATTAAAAAAGATATTAAAAAAAATAAAAATAAATAATAAGTCTGGTGTGATAATCGAAGCTTGCGGCTAGTTTATTTAGAATATGGTTCTTTCCATTTTAAAGAAGAGACAATTCAAAGCCACCACTCTTCTACCAAAAGATAAGATATCCAATTAATTCATAATATAAAATAGATTATTTGTGTGAGGGATTGACCATTTAAATGTTGCCACTCAACTTCTTTGAAAATCTAATTCATAATATATTTGTGTTGATTCTTGTTGATTAGTTTGTAATTGTTAATTTAAATCAATCTTAGATTGATTGCAAATAAATAAATTTTGTTTTTAAATTTCACTCTCACCTCTTACACATATAATAGATTTTTGGATAAAATACAATTTTAGTGGTTAGTTTTTTTTTTTTTTTTCTTTTTCTTTTTTTTATCGAAAGGGATATTAGGTAGTTGGGGGTCTCGCTGACTAGTCAACGAGCGGGTGTCTCTCTGACCAGACAGCGAGTGAGGGTGCTGGAATATAACTTTCATTGTGTAAACTTTGTATTACGACAGCCTCTCTGAATAAACGTGTTCTCCCTCTCCGCTCGTGGATTAGCTAACACAACGTTAGTGAACCACGTAAATCTGTGTGTGTTTTCTATTCTTCTCCTCTTTACGTTTTCGTTTTATCTGTTTTTACATTTTCGTTATTGGTCGGTGATTGTCGGTTTTCATAACAAGCCTTATTACCTGTTATGAAATTGGCAATCACCAATCGATTCGAAGACAGAAAACAGAGTAATAAGAAAACATAAAAGAAGAGGAGCAGAAATCAACACAAAGATTTACGTGGTTCACTAACGTTGTGTTAGCTAACCCACGGGCGGAGAGGGAGAGCAATATTATTGAGAGGAGCGTCGGAATACAGAGTTTACACAAAAAAAACTAGTAATCGTAGGGAGCATCAATGCGTTCAAGGCATAATACAACATTACCATCTTCATAAATAAAAGATATGATGAGAAAATATCAAAACTTAACCCAACCTAGCATTTTGATCATAAATATTCTCTCCAACGTATGAAAACATTAATTGTTATAATATTTAAAGCATTTTATTTATTTCTATATATGATCATAGTCAAACACATGACATCAAAACTGATGTCGATTGTAAGGTACAAGAGCATATTTGATCACTCCAAAAGTGGTTTAAAAGATTCAAGCTCCCAAAGTCTTCCAGTGTTACTATCCTCAACGCGAACAATAGCCTCATGATTACGAAAGGCCATTCGGTTGATAGCAGCGCTAAGATGAAGACGATACTTGATTTTGTTTCCGTCTAGCTTTAGATACCACGCTTTATAAGTTTTTCCGTAGGTCCATATTCCACCCGTTGTTTCGTCGTGCTTCTTAACTGCAAACCTTCCGAGGGCTTGTACATGAGGCTCCTCGACATTGCAGACTGGTATCCACTCCTCTTGTGCATAACTCATAGCTACCTTTGATATGATACAATGAAAATTTTGTGGTGGTTTTTCTTAACTTAGTAATTTGGTATTTATACAAGTTTACAAAGATATGATAAGATTGAATTGTTACTTACATATATATATATCTATATATAAAAGCTGCTAATTTAAAGAGAATATGGTTCTTGGGCTAAAGTATTTTGTAAAGTGATTCTTTGTTCAAAGGCTTGACCATTTAAAAATTATCATTCCATTTTTAGAGAAAAAAAAAAAAAAAAAAAAAAAAAAAAAAAACTCATATTATCTGTTCGTTTGTTGGTTCTACTTTATTTTTAGTGTTAACGTAAATACAAAAAAAAACAAAAAAAAAAAAACAAAAAAAAAACAAATTTTATTTTTGTTTTAATTTCTACTATATATATATATATAATATATATTAGAATTTTCTGTAAATCCTATCTCGAACATGCACAAACAGACGAGTTGGCTTGCCTTGACTTCTATTCCATGTTTGCCCCATGGATTTCCATAACTCCATCCAACTCTTATCTAACTCCATCCGTGGGCCCCACATTTTTATTTAAATATTAAAATATTAAAAAACTACTCAGTGTTTATTTTTTTATTTAAAAACAAACTTAAACAATTCACTTTCCATCACATCAAACCTAACTTTATTATTAAAAAACTATTAAATATTCATTTTTATATTTAAATAAAAACTTCGATCATTCCTTCTCCATCACATCAAACATAATTTTATCTTTTCTTTTTCTCCCTCAAACATAAATTTATTTCACTTATCTTCTCTTCTCTTCCCAACTCAACCCAACTCAACCCATCCTCTCACAGCCAAACATGTCCCAAAAGTTTGACCATTTTTATACTTCCCAAATATAAAAAAAAATCAGCATCTTCTTGTAAAAAGAATGATGTATATATACATTAATTTCTTTTTTTTTTTTTACAAAATAAAGGAGCCCAAACAAATATACCATAATTAATTTTTGAACTTTAACAACTCTAAATTCACACGAAATATTGTAATAAAAACTAGCTCTGATTGGTAGGGTTCAAATTATACCATATCAACATTGAATAAAGAAGTCCAAAACCCATGGAAGAAACTCCATCTTGAGAGAGTTAAAAGCTCAACAGTTGTTTGTAAAAACAATTTTTTTTTTTAAATGAAAATTATTTTTTTGGTAAGAAATTTAAAACACTAAGACCCCGTTGATAACCATTTGGTTTCTTGTTTTTTGTTTTTCAAATTTAAATCTATTTTCTCTCAAATTTTCTACAATTTGTTTCATCATTTCTACCATGTATACATCTTTCCTTAAGAAAATAGGTGGAGACCAACCAACTTTTAAAAACAAAAAAAATAGCTTCTCAAAATTTGTTTTTGTTTTTAAAAGTTTATTAGTATTCTCCTACTTTCTTAAAGAAAGATAGATAAATAGTAGGAAAGATGTAGCACATTGTAGAAAATTTGAGAGAGAATAGACTTAAATTTGAAAAACCAAAAACAATAAATCAAATGGTTATCAAACGGGGCCTAAGAGTTCGAGTTTGCGTTGCTAACATCATACTGTTATCATATCTTGTATATGTTGAAAGTTTGTGACTCACGTATTTATATTAAGAAATTTTATGTATTTAACATTTTTATTATATGTTAAATTTTGTTATCTTTGAGGTAATTTTGTATTCTCATTTGAGTTTTGTTGGTTAGGAGTTTTGCTGGTTAGGAGTTTTTATGACTCAATTTGTATCTTCCTATTTTAAATTAATTTACTTTTACAAAAGTATATTAAAATAATATTTGAGTAGGTAGATTGTTGCTTTGGACAAGCTTGTTGTGAGTTATTTGATTAAAAAAAAGTTATAAGAAAAGTTGGTGGTTATCTTAATGAGAATATAGTTCTATGAACCATAAGCTTTTAATATTAAAAAACAAAAGAGATCTATGATCAAGGGCTAATTTATAAGTCACCCCTCAATATCTTTGAAATTTTAATTAATATGACTTTGTTGTTGGTTGTATTCTTACATATATAATAGATTTTTAAAAAAAATACCCCTAATTACTAAGAAATTGGGTGGTCACATTAGGTTATCATCTTAAGAATATTTGTACCAAATTTATTATTTTTACAAAATACAAACACACATACCACGAAATTGACGTACGTTACTTAAATTCACTCTAAATTACATGAAATATGGCAATAAATTAAACTACTTTCAGATAATTAAGGCCCCGTTTGATAATTTAGTTTTTTGTGTTGGTTTTTGAAATTTAAGCCTACAACAACTATCTAACCATATATTTTCTCTTACTTGGATGTCTACCTTTCACCTATATTTGTAGAAACCAAACCAAAGTTTGAAAACAAAAAAGAGTAGCTTCCAAAAATTTGTTTTTGTTTTTAAAAGTTGGTTAGTATTCTTCTACTTTCTTAAAGAAAGATAGATATATTGTAGGAAGTGTAGAACATAATGTATGAAATTTGAGTGAGAGTAGACTTAAATTTCAAAAACAAAAAACAAAAAACCAAATGGTTATTAAACGGGACCTAACTTAGTAACTTCTAGATTTTCAAGAGCATTTTTTAGAAAAGTTTTAGGTCAAAAAATGAGTGTTATCAATAAAATAATCACGAGAGAGTTGTTTTGAACTATGCAATATAAGAGTATACTAATTTGTAAAAAGAATTGGTTTTTTTAATGAAAATTATTTTTTTATTGATGAGCAATAATAGAACTCAATTTGAATTTCGTGCTATAAATAAATTAATTTTTATTTTAAACTATGTATATAAATATTTTATATTTTTTTATTATACATACAAAATCTCCATATTACAATGTTTAAACTAGTAATACTAATGTTGCATTTTGTAGTCGTCTAAGTTCAAGACAGCTGTCAATATGAGCAGCTGCTTGGCAGCATTAGTATACATTCTATGACCAAGATGTCACATTTCTATTTTTTTATCTTTTCTTTTTCTGTTATTTTCCTTCTTTACTATTTCTTCTTTTTTTTTTTGAAAAGCTTCTTTACTATATCTATACCCTTCTTTTTCTGTGTTATTTTTACTTTCCTTTTTCATACGAACACTTTTTTTTTCTGTTATTTCTTTTTTTTTCTCATAACAGAGGCCTGTTTTTTAGTTTTTTTGGTACAAAAGTATTAAAAAAAATAAATAATAAATAAAAATTCACAAATTTAGAAACTCATTTTTTTTTATTTTAAAGAAAAATTTAACAAAAAATAAAAAATAAAAAAAAATTGTGACATCAAATAGTGTCACATAAGTGACAAGCACTCAACTTATTCATGAGTAGAAAAATATTTCTCTTAAATAAATTCCTAGACACGCCCATCCTATTTTTGTGTAGTTTACAAATTTAAAAACAAAACAAATTTGAAAATGTGAACCTGATCAATGAAATTAATGTACAATTAATAATATGTCAAAATTATAAATTACTCAACGAAATTAATGTACAATTAATAATTTCGAGATCATAAATTTAAATCTTCACTATTAAATTATTGTAATCTAAGAAAAACCATATAAAAATATTATTGATTAATTTTTTGTTTAGGAATCTTTCGTTTAGAAACCTTTGTTTATAAACCTTTTGTATTGTGATACTTTTTATATGAATTTTGGTATGGTGAAGAACTAATTTGTAATTTTTTTTTTGTTATTATAAAATTTCGCAAATTTTATTTATGATCTAGTTTACCTTTTAACTGATTTATGATTGATAGAAATATCATATGTTTATATATAAAAAAAATCAATAAATAAGGAAAAATTGAAAAAACCAACTTTAACCGACGTTTTCCAAAAACGTCGCCTAAAACATCTAAGGCGACGTTTGCCTTCAACACCTTAGGCGACGTTTTGACAACCGTCGCCGAAACCCCCTCAGGCGACGTTTTCCAAAACGTCGCCTAAAACACCTTAGGCAACGTTATAAAAATCGTCGAGATAAACGTCGCCTAAAACATTTTAGGCGACGTTTTACAAAAAACGTCGGCTAAAGCTTTTGCGACGAGGTTTAGGCGACGTTATGGGCGACGTTTTTTTTACCGTTGTCAAAGGTCTTTAGCAACGTTTTTCAGGTCTTAGGCGACGTTAAAAACGTCGCCTAAGACCTTTTTTCTTGTAGTGAAAGTAGGTCTTCCCTTACTTTTGTTAAGGAAAGATGTATACATGGTAGAAATGATGAAACAAATTGTAGGAAATTTGGGAGAGAATAGGCTTAAATTTGAAAAACCAAAACAATAAACCAAATGGTTATCAAACGGGGCCTTAAAAATCAGTTTTTGTTTTTTTTCTAGACAAATATTAAAAAGTGATAAAAACACGCTACAAATAAAGCTCGAACCCCCATATTCAGGTTTATTAGATAAAAAATATTCTAAAATATATTTATTTTAGTTATTAAATATTTAAAATAATAAATTTTAATTTTCTTAAAACCAAAACAAGTTATCAGATATATTTTTAGTTTTTTAGTTTTTTAAAATCAAATAACAAAAACCGTTATTGATTTTTATTTTTTTAAACTTCAAATAAAAAACAAAATAATTATCAGGTTTAAATTATCTAAATTAAGGTACTCCAAATAACTTAAATTCACAGGGCAAACCAAGCATGAACAAAATTATAACATTTACTTAACATTTAACCATCGAGTGTCTTAATTGATCAAAAAAAGTTTAGGGGTTTATAAGATGATGAGTTCAATTTATGATTTTCTTGACATCTAAATGTTGTAGGGTCAAACGGTATATTCTGTGACATTAGTCAAAAGCTGAAAAAAAAAAAAAACATTTAACATTTTAGCAACCACAAACCAAGCATGAGCCTTAGGTTTAGAAGAAAAGAGAGATATATTGTAAAAATATGAGAACTTTTACTTAACATTTGAAGCATAATACTTCTCCTCCAAATTATGATGACATGCAAACATTTACAACATTCTATTTTAATTATTTATTTATACGTAGATAGTTGAGCACACACAGCATCATCATAGAAAGGGATATTTCATCAGTTTATTATAATTTCATCTTTGGGAACGAAAGATTCGAGCTCCCAGAGTTTTCCGGTGTCGACATCTTTGTCGACAATGACAGCATTGAATTCTCGGAAAGCAACCCGGTTGAGAGCAGCGGTAAGAAGAAGACGATACTCGATTTTGTTATCGTCCAGCTTTCGATACCACCCCGCAAAAGTTTCACCGTAGGTCCATATTCCACCAACATCTTCAGCGTGCTTCTTGACTGCAAACCTTGCGAGCGCTTGCACGTATGGCTCATCGACACTACACACGGCTATCCAATCGTCGACCACGATACTTTGCGAAGAACTCATAACTACCTTTGATATATAGAATATGAAGGAAATTAAATTATTTGTGATGGTTTTATTTTCTGTTTAGCAGTTCACTATTTATAGGACTTTATAAAATTATAATCAAAGTTGGTGGCTATAGTTTAATTGGAAAGATGAATCTTGCACGAAAGGATTTCTAAGTTCAAAAATAAAATGGATTTTTAGTTGGAGGGCTTGACATTTATAAGCCACCGTCCTTATTTTGACTTTTAAAAAAAAATGAAACAGAACTACATTTAATTCTTTAAATTCTACCGAATGGATTAATGACGTAATGGTTTCATTATTTTATTGTAAATCAGTTCAACACCAATATTACAGTTTGATCTCGAGAATCAATATTTGTCTCCCCTCCTCCAATATGTATACATAATGTAATGAGAAATACGAGCTCTTTTACAAAGAGGGTCTAACTCCACTTGAAGCGCGTTTGAAAGGTCGGGGAGAAGAAGTAACAAAATGAACTTCGGAAACTAGACGCTTTGTCGTCCTGGTTTGGCACCTCCGGGTGGGAATCTGAACCTCCATAAATCACTGCCTCGGGCCCACTGCCTTATATAGGGGTGCACAAATGAACCGGTAACTCGAGGAACCCAAACAATCCAACCCAAAATGTAAAGATTGGGTTGGATTTTTTTTCGGTCTGGGTTGGGTTGGAGATAAGTGAACCCGAAATTTCGAGTCGATTCACGGGTTAGCGTAATTTCGATTCGGTTCAACCCAAACCGAACCGAATATATAATAAATATTACAATTGTCTGAAAACTTACACAGTGGTGCAATGGTTTTGAGTTACTGGCTTTTCGCTTTGCTCAGGTTCAAGCCAGAAATGTGCTTTTCTATGTTTTTATTATAAATTTATGCATATACAATTATCGATATTTCTCTTTTTATAATTTTTTTAAATTAAAAAATTATGTAAGTGTAAATCGAACAACCCAACCCAATTCGAAAATATAGAGTTGGATTGAGTTGAATTATCTCTTTAAGGATTGAGTTGGATTATCTCTTTAATTGTGTTGGATTTAGTTGAAAAATTGATGAACCCGAAAATTTGGGTTGGGTTGAAAACCCTCTTCAACTCAACCCATATTCACCCTAGCCTTTTATATATATAAATATATATATATATAAAGTTCACGATACTGTTTCTTTTTAATCTATATGTTTAAAAATTAATGTATAATATTTTATAAAGTTCAACTTTAAACTTTAAAATAACAAATTTATTAATTATATAATAAAATATGGATAAGATCAATGATGTATTGTATCTACCAAATGGGTTGGCACAATAGTTTCATAGAATGTATCGTATTAAAAAAAAGAAAATTGAGAAACGAGATAAAAGACCAACCAAACAAAATATATATATATATATATATATATTATTTTTATTTTTTTATTTTTTTTAAATAACTCCTTATATTGTGTGTGATAATCGAAGCTTGCGGCTAATTTATTTAGAATATGGTTCTTTCCATTTTAAAGAAGATTAAAGAAAAGAGACATTTCAAAAAAGCCACCACTTCTTTTAAAAAATAATTTATAATATTGTCTGTGAAAATGATAAATGATGTCTAATTCAATCTGAATACGACTCTTTCTACCAAAAGATAAAAATAAAATAGATTATTTGTGTGAGGGATTGACCATTTAAATGTTCCCCACTCAACTTCTTTGAAAAACTAATTCATAATATATTTGTGTTGATTCTTGTTGATTTGTTTGTAATTGTTAATTTAAATGAATCTTAGATTGATTGCAAATAAATAAATTTTGTTTTTAAATTTCACTCTCACCTCTTACACATATAATAGATTTTCGGATAAAAATACAATTTTGGTGGTTTGTTTTTTTTTTTTTTATCGAAAGGGATATTACTAGTCGGGGTCTTGCTGACCAGTCAACGAGCGGGTGTCTCGCTGAATGGATAGCGAGTGAGGGTGCTGGATATGACTTTCATTGTGTAAACTTTGAATTACGACATCCTCTCTGAATAAACGTGTTCTTTCCCTCCCCACTCGTGGATTAGCTAACACAACGTTAGTGAACTACGTAAATCTGTGTGTATTTTCTATTCTTCTCCTCTTTACGTTTTTGTATTATCTGTTTTTACATTTTCGTTATTGATTGGTGATTGTCGGTTTTCATAACAAGTCTTATTACCTGTTATGAAATTGGCAATCACCAATCGTTTCGAAGAGAGAAAACAGAGTAATACGAAAACGTAAAAGAATAGAAGAGCAGAAATCAACACGGAGATTTACGTGGTTCATTAACATTAAGAGGGAGAGGGAGAGCAATATTATTGAGAGGAGCGTCGGAATACAGGGTTTACACAAAGAAAATTAATGAAAGTCATACACGGTTAGGGTTTAATTGCGGGCTTATATATGCACCCTCATTAAACCTTAATTACAGATGCATTAAATAAACAGATGTAGATGTGCAACGGATGCTGATGCGGGTGCGGTTGTGTAATGCGGATGCGCTCGTGCACAGGAATGCGTTCACGCTGCAGAATGCGAAAATGCTAAACAGATGCGAGACCCCGACTAGTAATCATAAGGGGCATCAATGCGTTCAAGGCATAATACAACATTACCATCTCCATAAATAAAAGATATGATGGGAAAATATCAAAACTGAACCCAACCTAACTTGATCATAAATATTCTCTCCAAAGTATGAAAGCATGCACTTTTATAATGTTGGAAAAAATGTGAATTTAAATTCAAATTTTGAAACTCCTTCAAGTTTTGTAACCGCAACCGTTACAACTCCTT
>JBBMEF010025969.1:0-17010 GCA_037832685.1 Sicyos baderoa | reverse complement strand
ACATAACTCCTAATTCAAAACAAAACCTCCAAGAATTAAAACTCATATAAAACCATAGCATTAAGTTTATTCTAACAAAATCAATTGGTAATGTCCCGCCGAAATAAAAAAACTGTGCGGCAGAAATCGTGAAGAATGCACGACATAAATCAACGTCCCAAAAATTAGTAGTTAATTTCGGCAGAAAATCATCCGAAAAAATAAAACCGCCCAACAAACAACCAGAAATATGTGAAACCATACCTTTTATTTAATTTTTTATTTAGCAGGTGATTTAAGCTCAAAACTTAAATTTAACAATTTAATTTAAAATAATATTATAATAAAAAAGTCTTAAAAAATATTTTATTTAAAAATTCAAAAAATTTAACTAAAATTTAAAAATAGAAATACTAAAACAAACATATAGGAAGGGAAAGAGTAGGAGAAAAAAAAACTTCAAAAGGAAAATTAAAATTATACGAAAAAGAGTTGAATGAAATTTTTTTTTGTGATTGTGCTCTACTGCAAAGAAAATATGCAAATAGCACGCGATTTAGAGAAATCCACGGTTCAACATTTGAGATATAAACGACTATAAAGCTGGTTGAATGGCAGATACCAATAATAAGAAAACAGACATTTTTATAAAACTAATTAACAATTAGTAAATACCTGCCAATGAAACAATAGAAAACAAAGTTAACATGTTTTACCCAAAAACTCGAACAAGAACAGTTTTGTTAGAAATCAATGGGCAATGTTGGGCAGAAATCTCGGCAGAAATCAATGAGGAAGGCAAAAAAATTGGTAGAAATCAATGTCAACAGAATATCGTCGGTAATCATTGTCAGCAAAATAAAACCGCCCAACGAACAACTATAAATACGTGCTTTGAAAAAACGTTAAACGTAAAATTCTAATTATATACTAAAAAAAAGTTGAAAAGATATTAATTTGCATGTTGTTGTGCAAAATCGAGATTGTAACTTCTCATCCAAAAACAAATGCACAAATCAACATTTCAAAATAAGGCATAATAGAGAAGATAGAAGGAAGGAGAGGAGAGGAACACCGGATTTAAGTGGTTCGGGAACGTCCCTACTCTACTGTTATGGATCGATCGAGCTTGATCGATCCACCATCATAATGCCGTTAATGAAGGTGTACAAGGGCTCTCAATTTTAGGGTTATTTCTCTCAACGAAGAAAACTCCCAAAATGAGCTTATATATGTGCTCCAATACATCACACTCATGGTTAGCTAAAACTAACCCACCTAATTAACTCAAATTACAATAACTCATCTAGGATTAATTGATAATGTGTAATTCACATATTACATTACACATGTGCTTCTTATATGTAGTGCAACCAAAGTTGAAGAGATACCCAATGCCCTTCTAAACACAATGTAAGTCTTTCCACGGTAAGCTATACCAAAGAGGACAAAATGCAGATAGCAAGAACTATTTAGAGAAATCAGAAAGAAAATATATATGATTTAAGCTGAGAGGTTTGTCTTTCTCTTCATTTCTTGTTAGATTATGTTAGAAAAAAAATATATAAATTCAATAGTTGTTTTCACGTGGAACTTACAAATGTGTATTTCAAGCTAGCTTATCACATTTTTTTAAATTTTTTTTTATTCTTTTTTATTTTAGAATAAGTTGGAGGCAGTGATATGAATGTTGGAAAGCATGTGATTCCATCATCTGTTGTACTTATAATAATGGCTATAATTGGTAATAATTTAAATGTTAAGTGTCGATGGCAGCCGCGGTGGTACCAACTAATGGAATGAGCATGGCTAGAAAAGATGTTGGTGGCGGCAGAGCATCGGTGGCGGCAGCAGCACTGGTGGAGGGTTGATATGGCAACGCCGATGGATCATTGCACACAGTTTGCTGGTGGAGCGTCGTTTCCCTCCACAAGTTTAGGCTCATCAATGGATTTAAAACAGAAACAAACTGCTTGCGATTTTCGATGGGAAAGACATTTTCCCTCACAAGGGTGAGATAATGAGTAACAAACTCAAATAAATGTCTACTCGAGGTAAGTTTAACTTATATAATTTGATTGATAACAATTTATTGAATTTATTAATTCCTAGATATATGATCAATTTTCATTCATTTTTTAAGGTGTTCCATAAAAATGGAAACCTTATTATTATTATTATTATATTCTTTTTTTTGGAAGGCGGTGGTAAGGGTGGAGTGGCGGCAGAGAGTTGATGGCGGCTGTCGGAATGGGCGGCTGTCGGAATGGGCAGCTGCAACTGGAAAAGAATATTCGAGACTCTTTGAGAATGGGCGGCAGAGAGTTGATGGCGGCTGTCGAAACTGGCAGCGATGGCAGCAGCCGGGATAAAGCGTTGGTGGTTGCGGAAGTGGTGGCCACCGACGGAATATAATATATATTTTTTTGTTGACGGCGATGGTGGCATAAGTGATAGTGACAAATATCAAAATCCTAGCCGTCAATATTCTAGTTTAACCATTACAAACAATATCCACTACGCACTTCTTTTGTTTATCAATGGGTGCAAGATGTTTTTTGAAGTTGATCTATCGTTGAGTTATATCAATATGGATCAAGATGTTTTTTGAAGTTGTTTAATAGTTGGATTGAATCAATAATATGGATCTTGTAGTTTAGGCAATAGGCAAAGTAAAGCATAAAGACTTGAGTTTTGAACTTGCTAACAAAGTAGATTAGCTTTTGGAAGTAGGGATTTTGGAATTTTTGAATTCACATATATTAAAAGTTTGGAGATGGACTCTCAATAGATGCTTTATTTATTGGATTGAAGTGTTTTCTAATTCGGTCCTCAGAATTTTAACATTTTTTAAATTATAAATGTTTTTGCTGGTCAATGTTAAAAATGATTGGTTGTTAACTTACATGCTATGATGCTTACTGAGTGAACATGCACTTTGAGTAGAAATTGGACCATTTAAGTGAGGCAAGTTTTTAATTCTTTTTCTAAATAGAAAAAGAGAACTATTTGGGTGCACCGGGTAGCACCCCAACCATGACGTTACTTGGCACCTTTGGTGTTACACACATCTCATCTCTCTTTTTTTACTTTATATTTATTATAAAAAAAAATGGAAAGAAAAAGAAGATGTGTGACTCCAAATGAATGATATCATAGTGGGGGTGCTATCCGGGGAGCACCTAAATTCTCCTCTAAAATCAATCCAACCCAACCCGACCAACCCGAATTTATCATTTAGTTTAAAAAATAATTTTCTTTTAACTATAACATAATTATTTATATGTATATTTATTTTATTTAATTATTATTGTTAACATTTCATTTTTTCATATTTTTTTAACTTAAACTTGTTAATGAGATTTTGAATTCAGGTAAATTTGAATTTTGCATTTGCAATAAGAATCTATTTGTACTAATGTTCGTCATAAGTTTCTAAAAATCGAAAAAAATGGTGTTAATTGCAAATCTATGAACCCGATAACCTAATCCAACCCAACCCGAAAATTGGGTTGGGTTGGGTTAGGTTGTGTCTTTAATTGAGTTGGGTTGGGTTGGAGAATTGACCGACCCGAATTTTTTGGTTGGTTGAAAATCACCTCAACCCAACCCATGTTCACCCCTAAGCTAGTATCGTGGCCTTCCTCGTGGGGATTTCTCTCTCTTTTTTTTTTTTTTTTTTCTTTTGAAAACATGATAAATAGTTCAATTGGGAGGTGAGTTGTCAAAATGGAGGAGAGAGAGAAAAAAAAATTGTTTAAAATTTAACCATGGTTAACTTTAAAGTTGGATGAGAGACTATTTTTAAACTTAATTCAAAGTTGGAGGACTAAATTTGGACTTTTGAAACTTTAGAGACTAAAGTGGAACAACTTTCAAAGTCTAGGGACCAATATTGGACTTTTGAAAGTCTAGGGACTAAAATAGAACAACCCTCATAGTCTAGGGACCAAAATGGTAGTTTCACCTACAAAATAATTATAAATATGAGAATTTTTCATGTATAACAAAAATTGCATATATAGCACAAAACTGAAAATAATTGCACATATACCAAAAAATTGAAAGTAATCGAGTGGTTGAGTGTGATTGAGTTCAATCACTAGTTATTGATTGAACTCAATCAGCTGAACTCAATCACTTAACAAACTGATTGAGTTCAATCACTAGTTATTAATTGAGTTCGATTGAGTTCAATCACTCAGAATTTTTGTATAAACGAATTTTTGATAAAAATATGCTATGATTCTAATAGAGGATCCTAAAGTTGGTATACACAACAAATTTTATATAAATATTG
The DNA here is from genome assembly GCA_037832685.1 of Sicyos baderoa. NCBI lineage: Eukaryota > Viridiplantae > Streptophyta > Magnoliopsida > Cucurbitales > Cucurbitaceae > Sicyos > Sicyos baderoa. Next base: position 12,731 of record JBBMEF010025969.1, on the reverse strand, counting down.
TTTCTTTAAAATACTTAGTAAATTAAATCATGAGTACTTAATGAGTGGATGTCACGTATTTTTTTTTTTTTTTTTTTTTTAATAATGTTGGTATTAAATGAGTCAATGCCAACAAGAACAGTAGCTCAAGCGGCAACAATGTACTAATATGAGTCACAATTATATTTCTTTTCTTTCACTTTATAATTTTTGAATTTAAAATAAAGTAAGATGTGGTGTATATTGAGAACATTATTATTTAGGTCATGCCTAGACATAACCTAAATATTTCTCAAACAACTATGGACTCGTTTGGTAACGATTTTGTTTCTCGTTTCCTGTTTCTTAGTTCTTGTTTCTTATTTCTCGTTTCTATTTTTTTTTATAAGAAACAAGAATGTGTTTGATAATTGTTCATGTTTCTTGTTTCTTACAAAAATAAGAAACAAAAACAAAAATTTGTTTGATAACAATTTCTCGTTTCTTGTTTCTTATTTTATTTTCTATTTTTCTTTTATATAATTATAATAATATTTTTTTAAAAAAAATTTAAGACATATAATATAAAAATATATAATACATTAAAAATAATAATAAGACATTTTAATTATTATTTTTTTTTATAAAAGTTACATGATTGAAAACAAATAAATATTTGATAATAAAAAACACAAATAAATCTCAATGCAAATTAACAACAAATTTAATATGTTATCTTTCACCTAGTCGTTCATGTTAAATGATGTTGATTCAAATGTATGACAATTATACTACTATGAAATCAGTTTGGTATTAAAGTAACATCAAATATATATTGATAAAAAAATAAAAAATAGTAATTTTATAACGAATAATATATTTATGCATCAAACAGATAAAAATAATTATAAAAAGGTACATTATCAATAATGTTGACTTGAAACTAATTCAATCATATATTATCAACAAATTTTATGCACGTTAAAATTAAAATAATAGCAAATGTAATTTTTAGTGAAAATTTTTATGTATCACTGCAAATTTTAAAAATTAATATAATACAATTATATATTATCAAAAAATATTATATATGTTAAAATTAAAATAAGAACAAATATATTTTTTAGTGAAAAATTTATGTATTATTATAAATTTTTAAAATTAATATTATATATAGTAAGAAAAGGAAAATAAATTACATAGCAAAATATAAAATGTTAACTTCTCAAAAAAAAAATGTTAAAAAAAAGAGCAGCAAGGAAGATTTGATCTTCCTTTATGGTGAGACCTAAGATCAACAAGCCCAACATTCATTTTATTTTAAAATAGCGCGTTTAAAATATATAATAAGCCGCCAGATCCCAGAAAAATAAATGAAATGAAACACTAGAAACTACTCACTTCTTTCCTCTAATTCAAGAAACGTTTCTTTTTTATTTAGAAATAGAAAATGGGAACAGTTATCAAACAAGTCTGTTTCCAAAAAATAAGAAAAAAAAACAAGAAACAGGAAACGAGAACGTTACCAAACGGGCTCTATATTTCTAATATTGTTCTTTTTCCTTTTTAATGCACCGAATGATAGGGGTGCACAATAACCCGACAACCCGAACCAACCCAACTCAATTTGACGGGTTGGATTGAGTTGAATACATAAATAGGTTTGGTTGGGTTCAAAATATGAAATTTTTATGGGTTGGATTGGGTTAAGGGTTGACCTAAACTCAACCCAACCCAACCCGACCAACCCGAATTTATCAATTAGTTTAAAAAATAAATATTTTTACCGATATAATAATTATTATGTTATTTAATTATTTATATGTATATTTATTTTATTTAATTATTATTGTTAGACTTTTTATTTTTTAGGGTTTAGGTAAACTTGAATTTCGCATTTGCAATAAAAATATACTTATGCTAATATTTGTCATAAGATCCTCTATTTTTCTATTTTTTTTAATAATTTAATAAAAATGATGGAGAATGAGAACAAAAAGGAAAATAGTTATTGAGAGAATAATTATTGGTGTATTTGGGGGGAAAAGAATGATTATGAAAAAAATAAAACAGTGAGTATAATTGAAGTGAAAAATAGTTAGAGAGAATATAAGTTGTTAAGAGGAAGAATGAAAAGTAATTAAGAGGAGAATACAAATGTGAGTTTGAAGAAATGTGATTACAAAGAGAATCATCCTCATTTTCATTATTCAAATTTCATTCATTTGCCACAAACACTCCCCAAGAGGGTGATTGAATTTTGGAATTTGGGAGATGAGAGGAGAGGAAAAGAAAGTAGAGGTGAAGTGGAGTGTTTCAGAAATATGAAGTATTTGTTTGAGAATTGATGTTTTGGAGAGGAGATGTTAGAAATATTTTTGAAGATTTTGCATGTATATTAATAAAATAAAATAAATAATTTCAGAGCACAATTTCCAAAACTTATTCATTTGAGTCACACTAATGATTGATTGCACTGTTCGAAGTTTAAAGTCTATCCGTTGAACCGATAGAAGTCCAATGATGGTAGAATATTTTTTTTGAGAAAAATGTGCTACGAATGAATTATTTTAAAAAATGTGCTACAATTGTAATGAAGAACAAAAAAAAATGCTATGGAGGGCAAATTTTCAATTTTTTTTGGGATTAATGTTTTGAAAAGAGATGTAATTTTTTTCTTCTCGAAATTGGAAATTAAAAGATTTTTTTATTGTAATGAAGTTTGATAGGATTAACGATATTTGATATGATGTGAGAAAGTTGAGAGATGTTATATACAAAAAAAACAAACAAATATGGGGTTGAGACAACTTCCTCTCCTCTCGCCATCAAGAGCAGGGCCATCAACAATCATTTCCCCCACAAAAAGTAATTAAGAGAAAAATAAAAATGTAATTTTGGAGAAATGTGATCCTTTTGCCACAAACACTCTCTAAGGGATGTTTGGAGCAAGACAATGAAATCGAGGAGATGAAAAATAACTCTTTTACGCATATTTGAGCCATCAACAATTATTTCCCCTACAATCTCTCTTCATTCACCTCATTATCATTATTCATCTCTCCAATAATCACTATTTTTTAAAATTTAAATACTTGAGGATTGAAATATTCGAATCTATAACTTCTTAACTACAAAGTTGTACATGTTACACATGATACCACTAGAGCTATGCTCTCGTTGGTCCCATAATCAATATCCATTCCTCTCATAGTCTTCTCCATTTATGACCACTTTTAATTCTCTTCATTTTCAATATTTTGTTTCTCATAATCATACTTGCACATCAAAAATTTATATTATAATAATTCTTTAAATCTTAAATACAGATACAGTTCCTCCCATAATTATTTCATTCATCTCGAGCATAGATATCATATTTTCTGTTAATCATTCTTCCTCTATCTCTATTTCTACCCTAGTCATTCAATTCCATTCACTCCAAACGCCCCCGAAAAAACAAAGCCTTGAAAAAAGTATAAAACAAAATACTATTTTATGAGGAATTGTGGTGGGAAGAATAAAAAACTTAGACTTATTTACTTCAAATCTTTCTCCAAATGTGCTGTAATCTTTCAAAGATTCCAACTGATATGAAATAGTTTCCCAAAAGAGAAAACACCAAATTTCAAAACAAAACTTTAATTTCAATTGATAACTAAAAAAGAAAAGAAAAAGAAAAAAGAAAAAAAAAATCATGGTTGTGTTGGCAAAGCATTGATCTGTTAAACCAAAAGGCAGCTTCTATATCTTAGTGGTAGCTAGCTAGCAGACAACAAAATAATTAACACCTGATTTGGAATCTCTAACAGTGTGATTTGGGAGTTAATTAATTAGAGGATAATGAAAACTTTTTATCTACCAAAAAAGTTTGATTTATTCTTATTTAGCAAAAAATCCAAATATCATCAAACCTCATTTGCTCATCACAAAGCTAAACCATTTTTGTTTGAGTCAAAGATTTGCATCATTAACTTTATTCAAATTCATGGATTATACTATTAATGTAGTGTTTATACTTTACCAAAATGATACTTATAATGCCAAGTGACTTAAAATATTATTAACAAACTCAACAATTCATTTCAAAACAAACTTTGTCTAATTGTTTTCCTTTTTTGTTCTCATTTTTTTTTGTATTATTAAGATTTTCACACCTTCTAACTATAGATCTTCTCCATTTTATCGATATGAAATTATGTTCGCATCTCCAACGTGGTCAAACATTTGTTTTTGCTTTTAGATTCTACTAGAAAGTTATAATATTAACAAGAATGTTGTTATCACTTTTATAGCCATAGTTCTTCGCCACTTCTAATCGACATGAAACTATATTCGCTTCTTGATCATGATGAGACTTTTCTTTTGTTTTTAGATTCTACTAAAAACTTTAACATCAATAGAGTTGTTTGCACTTTGCAATAAGTTCTCTCCACTTCTTATTGGTATAAAACCAAATTCACATGATGTGTCTAAATGCCTTCAATCAAATATGTGTTGCTACAACTAACCTAGCACAAGAGCCCTGCTCTACTTATGTACATCGCGAACACAACATTAATAAATTACGTAAATTTATGTATTTTTTTTCCATTCTTTTATTCTGTTGTTTATCGACATACGTTTATGTCACACCGACATGATCTGCTACGATCGCATCTCCAACTCCCGGAGCCTTTTTCAACAGGTAAAATAACAATTCTTGTAGATCAGTTTGTTCCAAATTAAATATGTAGATCAGTTTTCTAGGAAACAGTATCTCCATGAGTAAGGTAAAGAACACACATCCTTTTCTCATCCAACAAGAACTGAGAAAGAATTATTTTTCACATTCACAAAAGTTCCCTTCATAGGGCATGGCATGGCATGCAATGCACTCTCATCTCACAGGCATGCCAAGCCAAAAACTTACAGTTAAATCAACTAGCAGCACCTCAGCAAGCTGTGGCCAAGTGAAAAATCAACCCTTTTTTTTTTTTTTTTTCATGAGTTGAAACCTTCACACCTCTTTTGTTTATGGCAAAGAAAAAAACTAAAAAGAGAAAGAAAGAAAAGATAGTAAGAAGGTGTTTGTGTCAATGGAATGAAATAGTGAGAATTTGGAGGAAGATGGTTCTTGATGTATGGGCCACCGAGAATCATTATTTCCATAAGCATCTTTTTACTTTTATTATAACAATTTTATATTCTTTTCAAGTTCTTATAATTATTTTTCACTTTTATCATACTCATTATATTATTTTCCTCATAATCATTATCTTCGCTTCAAACATAAATAATTATTCTCTTTCTCATTCTTCTTATTCTTATTCACTTTCCCCCAAACACCCATTAAGAATGTGTTTGAAGAAAGAATGATGAAAATTGTTATAGAGTACGATTCACTTTCATCGAGAATAATTCTTCCCATAATCTCATTTTTTTCATAACTATTTTTTATTATCTTCAAAGCCACTTTCTTTTTATAAACTTTTTATTCTTTTATATCCATTGTAACTATTCTTTTAGGGGTGTTTGTTTGACATATTTAGATATGATTTAGTTTTAGGATTTATTAAATCTTCTTTGAAAATCTACATTTGAACGAGTTTTTACTAAATTCTCCTCATTTTTACTTTTAAAAACAACTCTCATTTCTAACAATTCACATTTTTAATAATTTCTTTTTTAACTACTTGAAATTACTAGTCATTTTAAATCTACACCAAAACAAAATTTTGATTCTAACTTTTCTACACAAAAATCATATTCAAACGATTTTTTAGATACAATTTTTAAGTTTTAACTACTCAATATAACTCATAAAACTAAATCCTACGTAAATATGCCAAACACACAACGTCTTGCTTCAAACACAAATAAGATGTCCAAATATAATCATTCTTTTTTACCATGAACAATTGAGCACATATATTTTTGTCATATTCTATTCTCATCCTTACCAAACACTCCCTTAATAAAAGTGAAAGGAATGAAAGAGAGTAGTAGCCAGTAAGTGAACCAATGAGGCAATGAAAAGTGGAGGAATGTCATTTCAGACATGGAGAACACAGAGCTGTGTGAGCTCTACTAACACAGGCTACAGCCTCAGCCTTTGTCAAATCCCTCTTATCAATTGTTCTTTCACTCCCACACTTCTCAACATCTCTTTCTTTTTCTTCTTATAATAAAAAAAACAAAAAATTGGAGATTCTAGAAATTTGTCTATAAACTTCCCTTTCTGTCTTTTAAATCTATGATTTTTAGAAGTTTTAACTTTTACGCTTTGTTTGGATTGCGGGTTCGGATCTAAATTTCCCGGAATCCCAATACCCTAATAAAAAATTCTATTATTTAGAGAGAGTATTAAAAAGTGGAAGAATTTTTGTGACACCCAATGATGCCACATACTCAAAGGTAGAGCTTCCCTACCCATTCATGGGTAGTGAAGTTTTACTCATAATCAAATTTCCCGTAATCTTGATTATGGCTTTTGGTTTGTTGTATTGATAACTCAAAATCAAAAGAATGTTGTATCGAATTCTCGGAATCGTTAGATTTTACCAGACAACTGATTCCAAATCCCCGGATTCCCATTCCAAATGACAAACCAAACACGGTCTTAAGGGTTGTTTGAGATAAGGAGAATGAACATAATTATCTTACTCATATTTGGGCCATTCAACATTATTCCTACAATATTCTCCCATATTCTTATTTTGATGTAATCATTTTCATTCTTAATGCTCAAAACACTCCTCTAATTGTATATAACAAACTTAGAAAGAGAAGACCTAGTGGGCTTTTTCTTTGATATATTTAGGTAAGATTTAGTTTTATGATTTATTAATTTCTGCTTGAAAACCTACCTCTAAACTATTTTTTACTAATTCCTCCACATTTTTACTTTTAAAATTAATTCGAATTTCTAACCATTCATTTTTAACCATTTATTTATAACTACTCAATCATTTTCTAACAATTCATTTTTAATCATTCATTTCAATTTAATCAAAATGAATCATTTTTAACCACTAATTTTTAATCATTTATTTTGTAACTACAAAAAAACTACTCATTTTAAATCAACATTAAAACAAGATTCGTCACTAACTCTTCTACACAAAATATATATCTAAACGAGTTTCTAGCTACAACATTCAATTTTTAACTCCTCAAAACTTTAAATTTCCATTCTCTTAAAAAGTTGTATGATCAGTAAAAGTTAGAATATTAAAGATGTGACTAGCTATAAAGTGAGCTTCATGAGCTCATTGGTAAAGTTAGCTAACTTGTAGCTTGTAGTAAGCAAAAGGGTATGTTAAATATTTAAATAAATAGAGCCTACAAACACCCATTGTATAGTTCAGAATCAGTATCATGACAGAAATAGAATCCCCCCTTGAATTTAGCTGCCTCATCACAATATTAATTTGAGTATCTTTTTTTTTTTTTTTTTTTTAGTTTCTTTTCTTCTTATAACCTAAACTTTCCTCACACTTTGGCAGCCAGAGCTCCTAAAAAGAGAAAAAAAAAGGGTTCAATCTTCCAAGCTTTTTAGTTTTTAGGAAATGGAAGAGTTTTATAACAGCTCTGTCATATCCACATACCCTAATGGTGGATTTCATGGAGCTCAAATGGTGGGTGATGAAATGCTTCAACTTGAGGCTGAGGGCACAACTGGAATTAACATGTCTGACTTGATCAAGACTCAAATTGTCAATCATCCCCTTTATCCCAAACTGGTTTCTGCTTTCATTGAATCCCAAAAAGTTTGTTAATTTTTACAACCCCTCTTTTTGAATCATCATTTTTAGCATAGTTTGAGATTGTGTTGTTCTTGACTTGTGTGATGTTTTGTGCTTGATTCAAGGTTGGAGCTTCACCTCAAATGGCTTCTCTTCTTGAGCAAATTGGTCTTGAGAATCATACTCCTAGGTCTTGTATTGAGCTGGGAGCTGATCCTCAACTTGACATCTTTATGGTACATTTGTGTTGTGGTTTTCTTGTTTTTTAGAATCATTATTGACAAGAAAATTAAATTAAGATATGCTTTAAGATCATAAGTTGTGAATTATATTTTGTTTAAGCTCCTAAACTTTGCTGATTTCCTCTTGATCTCTATTAAGTCAACATTGGTTATGTACTTTGATTGCAGTTTTATAGTAATAACTTATCATGTTATGAATAATCGCAACAACAATCAAGAATTAAAGAAATAAAGCAAGACGTAGAACACGGAGATTTGCATTGTGTTATAGCTACTTCCATGGGTAGAGGAGATAAACTTTTTTATTCAAGAGATAAGAATATAAATGTTTGGTCAAACGTGGCTTGGGATAATTTAGTTTATGTCGTGCACTCTCGTCAAATCTTAATACAACCTATGGTTCAAAATATATAAAAATCCAATACAAAATTATAGAAACAAACATAATGCAAGGCTTTTCAAATATGTTGAGATATGCTTTTATGTAATTGGGCCTTGGTTTTATTGATCCATAATCTGTAATTTGTACTCTCCTGTTAATGTAGCTAACACATCGTTAAACGTTAGTGAACTATGAAAATTTTGTGTGTTTTCTCTCACGTTTATTTACAATTTTCACTAATTGTTATTGTCGTTTACATAACATAATATGTTACAGCATTCATTTACATCTTTTTGTTCTTAATGATTATGAAATATTTTCCCTTCTCAATCGGTGGATGGAAAACTAAACTTGTATAAGTTTGGAAGTATGAAAATAAGATACATTGGTAGATATATCAATAAGTAGTGTTAGCAATGAGAAAAAGATATATTTGGTGAAGTTTCTGCTGTTTTTGTTTGAAATTTGAGATATTTCTTGATACTCGAGTACTTTTGAATAAGGTTGTCAACTCATAAAACGGAACATGTATCGTAGATTCGTAATCTAATTTTAACATATCGTATATCGTAACATATCAACTCGAATTGTATGAGTCTCTAGTACTTTTGAACAAGGTTGTCAAATAGTTTTGAACTTATATGCTATAAAATTCTTAAGAATGAGAGCTTTTTTTTATTTTTATTTTTGAAGGAGTCATACTGTGAAGTTCTTTATCAATATAAAAGTGAGCTATCCAAGCCATTTGATGAAGCAGCAATGTTCTTGACCAACATTGAATTGGAGCTAAGCAACCTGTGTAAAGGATCGTTTACCGCGACCTCGGATTCTCGCTCTGCTATGAATGGTACTTTCTTCTTCTCTAACTTTGCTTCAGTAACTTCAAAGATTAGCTTTCTTTCCCCAAGATCTTATTCCTAATCGTGACGGCTATTTTCGCCGAGAACTTGCATTGATTTACCATCAGTTCCTGCAACATTGGAGGTGTAGTTAACATTGGAGTTATCATTATAATCTTGTGTGTTCTTTGAAGAAAAGTTATTAATTTTCTTTGATAGGGATAAAAGGAAAAGGAATGAAATGTGAGTTGTGAAGTGATATCATTTCTTTATGCACAAGAAACACTCTAGCAAGTAGCAACTAAGGGGAAGGGAATAGTTACCAAGAGGAATATCTATGTTTGGGTGAGGAGAATTATTGTGGAAACCGTTAACTATATTTGGGGTGCAGGAAATGATTATGGAAGAACTATTACGGGTGCAAGGAATGTTGATTATGGGGGAATGAATATTGATTAGGGGGGAGATGAATAGTGATTATGAGAAGAATGAATAGATGTTATGTACTGAATGATTGTCGGTGGCCCAAACGCCAGTAGAAGCAAGCAATAGCAGATAGTTATTTTTCCATTTGTTCCTCAAGCTTTGAAACTCATTTATGATGAACACCAATTTGGCTAAACATAACACCCTTTTGTTCCATATGATCGTAGACGAAGTAGCTGGGACCTTGGAGGAAGAACCGAGCAGCTACGGCGAGGTGGAAATGCTGGGAAATCTCGAGTCATTGTGCACGAGGCAAACGAATCAAGACCTCAAAGAAATGCTCCTGAAGAAATACAGTGGCTATGTCAGCAATTTGAAGAAGGAATTCTTGAAAAAAAGGAAGAAGGAGAAGCTGCCAAAGGATGCAAGGATGGCTCTATTTGCATGGTGGAACACTCATTACAAATGGCCTTATCCCACAGTAATTTCAAGCCCTTCTCTGTTCTAAATATTGCATAAACCAAAACAATTTGTGATGTACTTGTTTTTTCCATTGGTTTGACAGGAAGAGGAAAAAACCAAACTTTCTGAAATCACTGGTTTGGAACAAAAGCAGATTAACAACTGGTTCATAAACCAGAGAAAGCGGCATTGGAAGCCACCTGAAGATATGCGATTTGCCCTCATGGTCGGGGCAGGGGCCGAGGAATGTATTAAAGGATTGAACTTTTATGACAATAGAGAAACAAGAATGTAATTTGATTACCGAAAGCGTCAGTGGCGCAATGATTTCATTGTTTGGTTGTAAACCAATTCAACACCAGCATCACGGGTTTGAACCCTAAAAGAATCGGTTTTTGTAATCCTCTCCCGATTGATATGATTTTGCTAAATCTCTTATTTTTCTCGCTGGCTATAGTACTTTAAATTACTTTCTGACGTTACCAGATCAGAACTTTTAATGAGAGAATTGATGTTGTTTTCTAATTATTAGACTCTAACGATCTTTTTGTTTCCAAAAAACAAAATGGTAGTTTTGAAATGTTGGTAAAATGTTAAGAGAAATATTATAAAATTTTACAAAAATAGCAATATTTTGTCATATATTATTATTAGATATCCATTGCACATAACCCAAAAAGTGATTTCTATATTTAATCTGTTTCTGTCTAAGTCAAAAAGTAATTCAAAGTATGCTAGAGAGGAAAATAAGAGATTTACATAAAAGAAACTAGAAAGTAGCTACCTAAAACAAAAGGAAAAACCATATGAATTAAATTACATTCTTGTTTCTCCATTGTCATAAAAATGTGATCCTTTGATACATTCCTCGGACCCGGCCCAGGCCATGAGGGCAAATCTCATATCTTCGGGAGGCTTCCAATGCCGCTTTCTATGGTTTATGAACTTTAATTGAGTTGATGATGATTATGGGTTCAAAGCTTCCCCTTTTATTTTGAGAACTTATATTTCATTAGTCTAGTCTATATAAATGTTGGATTCTTCTTGAAAATCTTTAAAAAATCAACTTTGATTGAGTAGATGATGATTATTGTGTTTTTTTTCTTCTTTTTTTTCTTCATGAAGTCTTGTTTCATAGTTGATTTTTGATTAATTTCAGGAGGAATCCAACATTCATATAGACTATGGAGATATGAGTTCACCAAAATAAAAGGGGAAGCTTTGAACCCGTAAGAGATCTATAATTCCCTCGTCATGAACAATCGTTCGTCTTTTGGGAAGAATATTCTTTATCCACTGGCTCTTACACTTTGAACGCACGAGCTCCCATGGAACACATGCATTCTAGAATAATAATAATAATGTGTTAAATGAATTCACGAACACTTTTAGGTTGTTAGGTGATCAAATTTAGACACGTCAGATTGCATTATTGAATTTAACAAATTAATTCCTTTTTTAGCATTTTAATTCACATTTTAACCATTAATTTCATTCCTTTACAGGTTTGCTGAGTTCACCATTTTTTCCACCATTGTTACTCTATCACTCCTCTCAATCTTCTACAGTGTTATATCGTTTTTACCATTTTTGCCTACCACCAACCTTTTTTTACAATCATTTACAGACTTGCTCGAGCTTAAATTTAAGGATGGTAACTACATCAGTTTCTGTGTTCTTTAATGGTAAATGGGACGAGAACAATGTTTATACGGATTACACAACCGTCGTTGTTGATATCATATGCAACAATATGTCATTATCCTTTCTCGTATCGTCTATTGAGGGGAAGTTGTCGTTGGACGAGGACTAAAAAATCGTGTGCATATCACTATGTAAAGAAGGCCCAAACACAAACAAATGTCGAAGACACTGAAGGATGAAAGAGACGTTCAATGGATGTACAGCGGCTGCTGTCTCTTTGGTAGACATCGTCCAAACACGTATTGAGATGTACGTCCTAAACTTAACCGGGGGGACAACCGTTTTGAGGGTGGTGGAAGCTCGACGACTACGGACAAGGAAGCTGGCTGTAATCTTGACGGAGGTACGATGGAGTTCGTGGAGGCACGATGGAAGTTCGACGAAGGTACGGTGGAAGTACGACGGAGGGAATAGGTCAAAGATTGGCGATTTTGCTTCCTGGGTGGGGTGATGGAACGACAGGGTGGAGATTGCGTGTTTGGGATGACTTTTCGTCTCCACAGTATAGGTGACAAGCACATTAATTGTCGCAACGTCTAAAATGTACGTGCGTGCCCGTTTGTCCGTTTCTGGTGGGTTTCTCGGACGGTAAGGCGGTGGTACTCACACGTACTTCGGACGTACGCATTCGGTATAGGCTAAACGATCTTAACTCAATTAAAAAAAAAAAAAAACCAAAAACCTAATTCGTAATTGCACTTATCAAATTTGAATTTTACATTTTCGTTTATTATTTAAATTTAGGAGTTTGTTATAATAGTTGTTCCTCTCCCATGTTAGTTAAAGAAATATGTTTAATTTCAGAAAAATGGAAAATCATTAATAAAATTAGATGGTCATTTTAAACTTTTGCATTTAAATTTTTATTTACAAATATATAACCCCTCATTTAAGGAGGGTAGGTTAATTGCCAAAAAAAAAGAATAAAAAAAAAATAGATTAAAAGTTTGTTAAACCTAAAATCCCACACTTTTAGCCTTATTACTTGGTC